>JAQQZT010000010.1:2746040-2760812 GCA_030068275.1 Clarias platycephalus | reverse complement strand
AAGGCTGAATGGCGAGTGACTCCGGAAATCCACTAGCCACATCGGCCAGTGAGCAAAAAAGTTAATGTCAAACCCTGTCGCTGTTTTGCTTCTGAGGTATGCGTATTTATTTTACCACTAGATCCATGAGGATACATCTAGTAGCCAGATTGGGACTTACCCTACCTTTACACTAACAAATTGCTTGTGATGATTATAGTTTTTCATTTGAGAGCATGGCCTGACCAATATTTCTTCTTGGTAGTTTGGACACATGCAACCTCCATTTCAAGACCCTTCAAAGAATTTGGTCAAGAGTGAAGATAATTAGAAACTCTGTTTTCAGTGTTTCTGATTGGCCAACATGCTTTAACAACACATGTTTGCGTTTTCATACAAGGAATTTGTATGGACGAAGATCTTGTCCTTGAGAATGAAAGTCAGGTTCCAGTCTGGTTAGCACTTTGGCCTCACACATCCAGGCTCAAGGGCTTGTTCTCCCTGCGCTTGGTGGACTTCCTCATGGTACTCAGCTCTTCTCCATCAGTTCAAAGACATGACCCTGGAAAGGATAAGCGCTATCCTTACCGCAAGAGAGAGAAGACAGAGAATGCAATCGAAAGCTAGAAAAATACCTGCACATGTGTGGACTAGGCACTGGTCTGATAAGTAATGGGAAATATGTACACAAACGTACTACACTGATCACCATCAAAAATGCTTGTTTTGATTTGCCCGCATGGCTTCATACTAGCTTCGTTTGTCAGATGAGCAAGGATACTAACTATACTATTTGCATTTACTTATCAGGAAAGAAAACTGGTTAGTCAAGAAAAGGGGTTCTTACTTGTCTATTCTAAAAAAGAAAAACAAACTCTTGTCTCGGTTGATATATTACATTTTGAACAAAGAGGAAATAATTGTGCTATTTAAATTCTTTGTTTTTCTTTTATTTTTTTTTAACATTCACCCCCCTCAGCGCTTAGCTTTGGATAAAGTCTCCATTATTTATTTTAGACCACTGAATTCATTAAATAAATCACAAAGCAAATACAGACAAGAAAAAGAAAAAATAAAGATCAAACTTAGTGAGAAAATCTTTTTCCCAGCTTAGTGGCATGAGTTGCAGAATTAATTAAGTCTCACTTTACCAACTCTAATTAAAAGTATAGATTTTTTTAAATGTTTGACACTTTTGTTGACAGTTTTAAAAGGTCACTGTCTGTGTGTTTTATCAAGCTATAAAAAAGTTCGGCTTGATTTAGCTTATTTTTTACAAGTTAAATCTTTTAAAAGTGCACCTTCTCTGAGCACGCGCATGAAGCCAATCACAAACCAAATTCCGCGGGTGTAATCAATTGAAGATGTGTTTTTTTGTAGTTGGGCCAGAGCTAGATTTAACACACACACACACACACACACACACACAAAGGAACATGAGCATCTGTGCCAAAGACAGCTGTATAAGAAAAAAAGGAAGAAAGAATGAACAGTCTGAGTGAAGAACGCTGGTTAAATCCAATCCTGGCAGAGCAGATGTTTTTCTCAGACGCGGCTCGATCGCACTGTGCTTTCACGGCTTGGACGTGTTCCAGTAGTGGTTTTGACTGCATCGCCTTCCACTCATGACTCAACAATGTGTAGCGGGTGTGTCACAAGCGCAAACTCGTGAAAGCACCTTATCTGATTTCTTACTTCTGCAAAGATTTGCACACCGACTGATTGCCAGAATGTTTTCTTTATATTTATAATTTGAGAGCACTGCTCCTTACGGCACAGATGAATTCTGGACCCTAAGGGTGGTAAATAACATTAGAAAAAAGCTGAGACTCACAGGTTTTACGTTAATGGACTCATTCGGAATACGTTTTTGTTTCTATGGTAACAACTCGGTCACAGGGATGTGCATGAAGGACGGTACATTCCAATCCTAGGTGCTAGATTGATCGTTTCTTTGTGTGACACTCAAAGGCATTTTTTTCATTATATGATGTCTCTCTTAAACCAAAATGATCAGTTTGGCTTCATGGTTTAAGCAAATCATCATGTATAACCCGTACTCAAGGGCCAACGTCTGGCTCTAAAATGAGTTCAGGTGCCAAAACCTGCAATTCCTCTAATGACCACTAGGACTCGAAAAGTGAGTAAATCCCTATAGAGCTCAATGTTAAACCTTACAATTAATTGATTAATTAGAAGTAAACTTATTTACATTCTGGTGCTGAAAGCAGTTTTGGTCTCAATATTCAGATTTCTCGTTTATGACAACTGTACAGGAGATAGCCGATCATCTTTACTTATCAGTTTCAATCATATTAAGCCACAAAATTGTCTATAATTAGGGGCGTGGCTGAGTTGAGTGACAGTTACATGAGACGACATGTACCATAGGGTATGGGTGAGTGAGTTCAACCAAATGCAAATAATGTTTAAATATAAATTAGCATTAACCACCTTAGCATTTTAGCTAAGCTAAAGCTAAACTAGTTGGCTTGTGGTAACTGAGGTTAAGTAAGGCATGTTCCAACCAACAGCCATGCTCCGTTTGTTTGGTTTGTCTAGTGTCTATGGCTGTACTGTTAAACGAGTGATATTTGGTTCATAGTCGCTAGTTTGCTTTTAGCTAGCACACCCAATAGCAATCAGGAACAAATCTGCACTCACTAAATAAATTGACAAATAGATATACTGTACAATGCTATATTTTCTGCTGGACAATTTAAGCTCTTCATAAATTTGAACAAGAACTGTTCAAATTTATGAAGAGCTTAAATTGTCCAGAAGAAAATATAGCATTGTATATCTATTTGACACTAGCTTTCCATTTAATGCTATTTGGGATTCAAGCCCGGAACTCGGAAGTTAACGGAGCTGATATTCTAACTGAAGTGGAAATATAAAGTAAACCTTGTAGGTTTCTCAGGATTGTCCATCACCTCCATGGTTTATTCTCCTCACCTTTTGGCTACATAGTAACAGTCAGAATTTAAAACTATATACACCCCTGTTAATTACTGTACACTAACTGTCAGGCACGGTTCGTTAGTTCCGCCAGGCACAGAAGGATATGTGTTGGTGGAGCAAAATAACTGGTTAAATAAAGAAATCATAATCTGTTGATAATAAATGCCGTTTATGGAACTGTTTTATGAAAGCATATCATACTTGAGGTTGTGCTGTTGTTCTGAATATAACCACAGGCTGTGATATCTTCAGCTTGGACTGCACCCTCGTACCTCCAACCACATAACAGTCGTGCTGATATTCAATACAACAGCATGACCTTGAGTGTGATGTTGTGTAATTGTAAAATAACATATTCGTTGAAATTAGCAAACATGAGATCAACTTCAAAATTACTGGCACCCTTTATTAAAATGAGCTAACATTTTTTTATATAGATACATACAGTACTATATAATGTACTATATTTTCCTCAAATATTTTGAGAAATTGCTAAGGTTTCTCTTTTGAAAAAAAAAAAAAAGGCATTCTGGGTAAGCATAATATATAAGCATATATCCTTGATTGTCTTTAGTCATATTAAGGCATTGCTTCATGTAATAACCTTCATTTGAGATAAAATGAGATAAAAAATGATATAAATTAATTTTAAATTGATTGTTTATGCAGTTTAGATTGAAAGTTCATATCATAAACTTTCCTCCAAGGCTGTAGTAATCTTTTAATGCCTCCAGTTTTGTCACTGTAAGATTTTCAGTGCTAATGTTCCTATGAAGCATTAATTGAAATATTCATGTCATTTATGCTGCATCGAGATGCAGCGGCCGGTGTAGCACGACCCAGTGGAGTCGATCCCTGCCTGCACATTTTATTGTGGTTTTCATCTCAATGCCAGATGATTGTTAATTGCAAAGGGGGCCTGGTTAATTATGCAAATTGCTCCAATAATGCTTCAAAGCCGACATGGAACACAGGACAGATCAGAATGATTCACATATTTCCCTCAAGGCTGCTAATTTATTTACGAGTGCATACTGATGTGCGCTTCTCTAAAACACCGTTGAACATTTGCACGAGTATGTGGAACAGGGTACCGCTTACACATTTGAATTTAAATGCTGGCAATTAAATGTTTCTTACTTGTGTTTATAATTACATTTGATTATGCATCACTTCTCATTATGCAAAACCTCAGTATATCAGTAAAACAGTTTATGTGAAGTCTCAGCTTTACAGGTTGCTGCAAATGAGCTTTTGTTATAAAAATTATACAATGCAATATGTTATGATACAAAAACAATGTGATGTAATACAGTACAGCGGTGGTTAGCATTGTCGCATTTTACCTCCAAGGTCCGGGTTCGATTCTCAGCCAGGTTCGATTCCGGTCTCTGTGTGCATGGAGTGTGCATGTTCTCCTCGTGCTTGGTGGATTTCCTCCGGGTACTCCGGTGTGTGAATGAGTGTGTGAGTGAGAGTATGTGTGTGCCCTGCAATGGATTGGCACCCTGTGTAAACAATAAGTAAGTAAGTGAGTGAGTAAGTAATACAGTATAATACAAGATATGTTATATACCGCATACATATTATACAACACAATAGGATATGATATGATACAATATGTACAATATAAATGACTTGGCACAATAAGATGTAATGTGATCACATTACACTATGAAATACCCTAATACAACATGATATATAATGCAATGTGATACAATATGATATGATGCAATACAAAACAATACAATACAGTATGATTCGGTTTGGTTGCATATAAAAATATAAAATATAGTTTGGTGCGATATGATACTATACAGGATGATATGATTTGATACAATACGTTATGATATGGTATGATGTGATGCAACACTATGCAATATGACACAATACAATACACTATGATATAATATGATGCAGTGCGATATGGTATGGGTGGCACATTGACTTAGTGGTTAGCACTGTATCCACAAGGATAAAGGTATAACTCCGGGATCCAGGTTCGAATCCCATCTGCGTGGTTTTCCTCCCACAGTACAAAGACATGCAGGGTATGCTAACTGACGTTTCCAAATTGCCCGTAGTTTGTCAATGAGTGTTTGAGTGTGTGTATGTGTGTGCCCTGGGATGGATTGGCACCCCATCATTGGCACCTCTTGCCCTCAGTCTCCTGGGATAGACTCCAGGCCCCAATATGATATAATACAATATGACATGATATGATGCAATAAAGTACATTATGCAATTTGACACAATACATTACAAAAAGACGCAATATGAAAGGATCAGTACAATACAATAAAATATGATATGATATGATATGATACAGTACAACACAATATGATGTGATGCGATAAAATACAAATAGATACAATACAATGTGATATAATACAGTATATTATGTTATGTGATACAATACGATATAAAAAGATACAATATGACATGATGACACAGTATAATAAATAAAATGTGATATGATACAATATAATATGACACGATATAAAGAGATGTAATACAATACAATATGTTATGAAACGATACGTTACAGTGTGATACAATATGATGCGATGAGATCAAGAAGAGAAAAAAAAAAAAAACACTGATCAAAACCCAGAATGCATAAAATCTGTAGGGTAATGACCAACAGCTCGACTCTGACCAGCGCCCCCTGCAGTATTTTAGCTTGTATTAACAGTACATTGTATTTCTTTTTTAGGTTTTCTGCCTTCTACATTTTCTTACTTCCTAATATCTGTGTGTGCACTAATATCATAATCACTCATCTTCACTCCCTCCCACAGTGCATTTCATTCCCACACACACACACACACACTCGCACACACACTAAATTGCACCTCATCCAACGCCCCTACACCTAATGATCCCCATATGCTTTTCCCCTGTGGAATTACGAGCACACATCAGTAAAAGACACAGCAGGTCTCTGAACCACGTACAAAGCGCTTTCTGTGCGAGACGACTCTCGAGCGATCACGCAGACCTTGAGCAGAGGAATGAGGCTGGTTGTGCGTCAGGAATGAGCGTCAGTCGAGCTATGTGTGATGGATAGACCTCGAGAAGTCTTTACGTGATGTGGTCGGTTCATGTTGTATGTCTTCTGTGCATGAGAGACTAATGAAGACAAAAAAAAAAAAAGGCACGTGTTTACGTGATATGGCAACAGCAACCACTGCCCATGCTGTCGAGAGTAAAACGCACACCGACGAACCCCATCCATTAACTCGGCAACACTACAACAATCCATTAATCCCCTGACTCATATGATCGATGAAGCCATGCAGTCGATGCAGGCGTGTAACCGATGCTGACGAAAGAGGAAAGGACGTGAACTTCAACAGAAAACACAAAACACCCCGCGCATCCGAGGTAACAAGGCCGGATTCGTTAAAGTTGATTTGGAAGCTAAATTGGATTAATTGGAATCGATTAAACAGACCTCTTTGGCCAATGCAACCTGAGTTAATTGACGACTTGAACTTTTTCCTCATTCTCATGCAATAATTCACTTGAGGCCAATTGTTACATTCCAACAAAGTATTAAATGTAGGCCCTAGGGTTATAATAATTTGTTGCCGCAACTCCAGCCACCGTATATTATTGTTCAGCTGTGAAATATGAGCCGTCTTGCAATATGAAGTCCCGGCGTCTATATAGTAACTTTTGACCTTGAAATATTAAAAGTCACAGCCTTGCTGTATTCATTCCTGACCTTGATATATTAAAGTGTTGCCTCTGTAATATCAGCTCCTAAACACAAGATAACCATGAATGGATTTGAGTCGTAACCTTTATATTTATACGCATTCCTGGCAAAAAGATACCGATGGCCGTAAGTTATCAATCAAACAGCCTCAATGTTGTCATGATGTATTGAACTGTGGCCATAAATTTTAAAGACTGTCTCGAAATACTGTATTAATTCATAGCATCAATATTTGCACACTGTATTAATTCAGTATCCACAGGATACAGTACACCTGCAGGCTTGCTTCAAGGAATTACATTTGCATTGCTGATTATTACAACCTGACCTTCTCTAACAAATAAAAATAAATTCAGCACATTTCTGAGTTTGGTGAGTTGGATTTGTTCCACTTTTCAGAATCGTGGAGCACCGTCCTGTTTTGTTTTTAAGCAGAGACCATCAAGCAGTGAAGGGGTTGACAGTCCTGATGTCCTGAGCCTGGAGGTCTTGGACGATAAAGTTCCTCCTTGCTGTTTTTTCACTTGGTACTGATCAGAAGGATTAAATAAATCAACATCCTTGACTCCATCCTCACAAATGACTCACGTAGCAACCGTGTGTTATTCCCTCTGTATTACATTCACTAGAAACCTGAAAACCTCTTCTTCTCAATGTTTGTAAGTCTACTACTCATAAACCAACTGCTGATTTTGGTGTACTGCACATCCCTGAACTTGCCCTGCTCTCTCACCTCCAAGCCCACAACACCAGCAATTCAATAGCCTTTTGCACACTTGCACACTATGGCCAATTTGGGAACACCAGTTAGACTAATCTGCATGTTTTTGGACTGTGGAGGGAAAACCGGAGTATCCGGAGGTAGCCCACCAAACATGGGGAGAACATGCACACAGACCCGAGGCGGATATCGAACCTGGACCCTGGAGGCGCAATCACAAGAAAATATAAAACAGCAGTTACAGGACGTTTCACAGGACTTAATTACCTTAGCAGTCACTTACTGAGGAAAAGTTAGTTCATTATACTGTATCTACCTCCTCCAGTGGCCTACCGATCATCAAGGTGAAGTCAAGGTCAATAAGACCACTAGTGCACCATCAGGTCTGCTCAAGTCACACCATTAATTTAAGCACCAGTCACCTGATTTTTATAAAGTACCCAGACTTGCTGTGCCTTTTAGAATTGATCTATAGCCTACGGTTTCAGGTAACACAGCTTCATTTCTTTATCACTATGCAGATGACCGACAAATTCACTTTTCCTCCACAAGTCGAAAAAATATTAAACCCATAGTCTGGAACCAAACAGAGTCGTTCTACCCTGCGGCTACAAGAAGCTCTGGTGACGGCTGCGCTATTGCTGGACTTTGTCTGAGAACTCCAGTTGAAATGACAGTTTTATGATGTTTGTCGCTATAAATGAAGACATATACGAAATACTTGCCCGGGGCCAGGAAATGCCGTTGAATGGAAGTTCAGAAAGTTTTTTTTTTTTTTGAAAGCTCAGCATAATATTTTCTCTTTAGGAGGCCAAGGATTCCTATCTTCACCCCTGCTGGTTACAGATATAGATTTCAGGACTGTTGCTGGCTCCACATTTGATTCTGCTCAAGGCATTTTAGACAAGAATAACCAAAATAAATCAAACGCAGGTGTTGTATTTTCATTTTCTTTCAAATATGAAATACTCCTGAAGTCATCAATTCGTTTGGTTTTACAAAATCTTTAATACTTAATTGTCCTGGTACTGCTACTTGGGATATTAAAGCTGGGGAGAATAATTGATTTACTGTGATGAATCTGGATTTATAAAACTATGATACTTTTCAATCACAATGCAAATCACAAAACAATCCATACTGGACACAACACGGGAAAGTCTTTAGGACTGAGGGGTTTACGCTTTGTGGTTTCCTGCTAATGTGGCATGATTAGCGTTTTTTTGTCCTAATAATAAAAATAAAGGCTGTGAGTGTATTAATATACATACTGTAGCCACTGCAATGTAATCAGCTATATTAGGCTTTTCACTGCAAACCAGATAAGCTTCATAACTACCACTCACACACCTACAGTAGACTAGTGTTTGCTCACCAGTGTCTGACTGTGTGTCAGCATATACGTTTACTTTATAATACCTGATTAGATCATTGATTAGAGCCCTATGCATGGTGTGTGCAATCGGTAGTCACTCAGTATGAAATCTACTCTAAAAGTATTGTACCAGGAAGGCTTTTTAAACACTGTAGACATTTCCGAATGAGATGAAAATAGACATGAGATGATGGGTTAAAGTTTTCATTCTCAGATTTTTCATATCTACCTGTGCTAAAGTTGGAGCATGCACCATTTATTATTTTTTTTCCTAGGATAAA
The DNA here is from genome assembly GCA_030068275.1 of Clarias platycephalus. Classification (NCBI taxonomy): domain Eukaryota; kingdom Metazoa; phylum Chordata; class Actinopteri; order Siluriformes; family Clariidae; genus Clarias; species Clarias platycephalus. The sequence continues at coordinate 2,751,768 of JAQQZT010000010.1, read as the reverse complement.
ATAGGAGGGTTGAGTCAGGAAGGAAATCCAACGTAAAACCTGTGCCAAGGGGTTGTACGGAGAGGGTTGGCTCAGTGGTTAAGGCATTGGGCTATGGTCCAGGAGGTCTCAGGTACAAACCCCACCACCAAGCTGCCCCTGTTGGGTCCTTGAGCAAGACCCTTAACCCTCAACTGCTCAGATGTATAATAAGATGTAATGTAAGTTGCTCTGGATAAGACCTCTCAACCGCGAGCAGCCGGAAGACTAACGGCATTACCAAAAATATTGGAACATGTGACTGGCAGGTCAGGATTTGTCGTTAATTGTGATAAGATGTAGAGCGGAGAGCCGTCTATAGGAGAAATGCAAGCCATTTTAAAGAAAGAAAACTGATCATTGGTATAGCGGTACAATAATGTGTAAAAAGACAGAAACAACAGGTCTACTAACAACCAGACATTACACAGATTGGGCAACATACATTATATATCAAATATATTGTTCTGCTCTGAAAAGAAACCACAAAAATTATACTCGGTGACATTAACAACCTCCAGCAGACAGGACCCACAATCCATCTTTCCAAGGAGTCACTGAGAGCAGATCAGTAGAGGCCATACCACGTACGCATCAGCAGTAAGAGTAGGGATGGAATTCACTAAGAAATACAGAGACAAGCCACAAAAGTTGACGGAAAAGCCAAAGTGTGGAGAAAGAAAGAATCGGCTGATGGGTGAAGTAGCGGTGGAGGTACCGCCATGGCTTGGGCTTGCACGGCTGCTTCTGGAACATTCTCGTTGATCTTTATTGATGATGGACCAACACGACACAGGACTTCATGAGGGGGTTTAGAATGGCTGAGTCCATTAGCAGACCCTTACCCAGCTAAGCAGCGTTTCATCTCCTGAAAATGGTGTGAGTTTGCAGACATGAAACTTGCAAAACATTCATCAACATAATTGAAATGACTAATTTGTTTATTTCTTGAGACACAACTAATTTCATTAAAACACACAGTGGCAGCGTGGGTCTAAGCTGAGAATATCTGTTAAAGCAGACGAGACTGGAATTAAAAACACAGACAAATTAAACAACCGTCAGTACCACACACACACAAACCTCTGTGCATATTGTACGCTTATAAAAAAAAACATGCATATGCATTAAAGCAAATAAATAACCAGAGCAGTCTGACAAACAGGCTGATTCGATTAGTCTTTAATTTCCAAAAAAGAAGAAAAAAAAAAAAAGCCTTTTCTTTTCGACAAAACAGACACACAGCATAAACTCTGACGGTCTAGATCTTCTCACTTTATTGACCTCTCTCATCCTCTCTCACGATCATACACAACCATGGCGCCCTCCACAGGCCACCGATTAGCATCAAAGTGTAAAAAGTTATCGGTATCAACATCAGGTCTGTTTTTTTAGTCTTTCACTAGATATTCCAAGCTAAAGGAAGGAAAAAAAAAACCTAAAAACTATAAAAAATAATGAAAAACAATAAATGAGGGAATTTCAAAGGGAACTTTATGCATTAATTATCTATAATCCATCCATCCATCCATCCATCTAGGAACCTCTACAGTTCAACTAGGGAGCCTGGAGGCCAGTGGTAACTACTGTATTTACTCCAATTTTATGACCGTGGTAGGACCTCCCGCCAACATTCACACACTACAGGGAATTTGGGAACGCCAATCAGCCTAATCTGCATGTCCTTGGACTGTGGGAGGAAACCAGAGTACCAGGGGGAAGTCCATCAAGCACGGGGAAAACATGTACACAGACTCCGAGGCAGGAATCATACCCCTGGAGGTGCAAGGCGACAGTGCTAACCACTACACCAATTATTTATATTATTAATAATAATAACACACGGACAATAGTTCATTTAACAAACTATTACTTTAATTCATGATTGAAAATATTCTCCATACATTTTCCAGCTTTAGTCTTTAATTACTATATGTACTGTATGATAAATCTCATTAGTAGAAATTAATTCACTATATGATTCTCAGCTAAATCTCCAGCACTAAGTCTTCCAGCTGCAATACCAGTCTGGCTTTGATTTCCAGTTTCATCACAAATCATTTTTGTCAGTCTTTTTGCATATCTATGACGTACAGCATTAATCTTCCTGTAAACTGAAGTTTCGAAGCACTACAGTAAACTTTGTTCTGCGGTATGAATTGGTCCTGGCTTTTTACAACCGATACAAATTCACACACATACACACACAAACAAATAAACAAATTAAATCAACTCTCGCACAGTTTCATTATTAAACTTTAAACTCTAGTAAATCTACAGTATAAAGGCTCTGACTCAGGAACATGATGCGTTCGGCCTCGCGTACTCAACATCCTCGGCAGTGGAAATGACTTTTTAAAGAGATTTGATGAAGCTGTAGTTATGAATATGAATTATTAACTGGCTCATTTTCATTACTGGCCTGGGTCTTTTGTGTTGCACAAAGTATTGGCACCCCATGCATCCAGCAGTATAAAAGGATGATCAAAGGATTGGCGAGTCTCATACAGTGCTGCTCATAATAATAATAATAATAATAATAACATGTGGACATTTACTGAACAGAAATAAATACATAACTCTGTGCACCTGGAACGTAATTTGAGTTTTTGCTTATTTTGATCTTAAGGAAATTACTGACTCAAGAAAAAGCTAAATCAGCTTCAGCATTAGGAACATATGGCTGAAGAAAATCCAAAATAATGAGGCTGAATGGTAAAAGAATCTGTCACTCGAAAGCTGTTTTTTTTTTTATTTCCCTTAAAGCTGTTAATTACGCGATTCCTGGAGGCAGACTGAAATAAACCTCTATCCGTTTAAAGGATGGGGGAAGAAAAACAATCCCGCAGGGAAAATCTGAATCGACTGCTGCTTCTTTATACGTGCTGGAAATTTAGATCAGGTTTATTTATTTATTTTTGGGTAAAAACAGGAGCAGATGGTGTTGATTCATAAAAGGGGGAAAAAAAAAAAAGTACAGAATATGGTTAAGATTCAATTACTTGCCATATGTACCTTACAGAACAGTGGAATTATTATTTTCACAGATCAAAGTTAGGAAGCTGGGTATCAGAGCGCTGGGTCAACCAGGACACAGCGCCCCCTGGAGGAGACAGGGTTAAGGGTGTTGCTCAAGGGCTCGGCAGTGGCAGCGTGACGGTGCTGGGACTCGAACCGCCAACCTTCTGATCATCCACCAAAGGCGCCACTTGGAGGTATTGGTGATGGGGGGCGCCAATACTTTGTGCAGGATAATCATTGGGTTCTAGTTAAACAGAAAAGGAGGTGTGATGTAGTGCACGGTGGTGTGGATTGGGACGCGCCCTCAGGGCTGACGTGACTGGTGATGTACCGTGACGTTACACACATATACATTATAATGCCCTTCTATCATGTATTTAAGATATATCTTTATACGTGTGTGTGTGTGTGTGTGTGTGTGTGTGTGTGTGTGTTAGAGGGCACATCCCAGGTCCAGCTCGGTCCAGGCTCTTCACGGTGGTAGTGGGAGTGGCCAAAATGGTCAAAGTTCAGAGGTCACGCTCAGCTGATCACCGTGATGCCAAAGTACTTCCTCAGCTGCTCCAGGAACAGGAAGGTCAGAACCGTGTGGGGAACCAATCGGATCCCCGCTGGAACTAAACCCTGCGACGTGATTGGACGGTTAGTGAGGGACCGGAAACTTTAGAGCAAACCTTTGTAGTATCATTTATAACATCGAGAGGAAAGGTTAGATTTACACACCCTATGTGTAGAGGAGTGTGTGTGTGTGTGTGTCTGTGTGTACCTTATAGAAGGCCAATGGTCCTAGTTTCGCGATGTCGGTTAGACAATGCAGCACTCCCTAAAAACACACAGCAATTATTCGTTTATTATGTCACACACACACACACACACACACACACACACACATGGTGCTGACCAGGTTCACACGCCAAACACACGTGAACCCGAGAACTTCATTTTAACCCTGTCCCACTGCTCCTCAGACGTCTCCTCATGTTCAGGTTTAATCTTACAGTCTGAGCTCCATCCGTCCAAAGTGTGCATCAGGAGATGTTCCTGCGTCACACTCATACTCACTCTGTACTCTCCTTTAGAGTTCATCAGACGTGTCTTCACCACATCCAGCGGCTGGCACAAAAACGTAGCACATCCTCCCTGAGACAGAGAGACAGAGAGAGACAGAGAGAGAGAGAGAGAGACAGAGAGAGAGAGAGAGAGAGAGACAGAGAGACAGAGAGAGAGAGAGACAGAGAGAGAGAGAGAGAGACAGAGAGAGACAGACAGAGAGACAGAGAGAGAGACAGAGAGAGAGACAGAGAGACAGAGACAGAGAGACAGAGAGAGAGACAGAGAGAGAGAGACAGAGAGACAAAGACAGAGAGAGAGACAGACAGAAACAGAGACAGAGAGAGAGAGAGAGAGAGAGAGAGAGACAGACAGACAGAGAGACAGAGACAGAGAGACAGAGAGAGAGAGACAGAGAGAGAGAGAGACAGAGAGAGAGACAGACAGAGAGAGAGAGAGAGAGACAGACAGAGAAACAGAGAGAGAGACAGACAGCGAGTGAGCGTCTTGGTGATGTTTCAGCTATAATTGTGTAAAGATGTGTAAGCTCTGTGTAGAAAAGAGGGGCGCGTTTATTTAATCCCTCGTCGGTCCTGGACGCTGGAACTCAGATGAAGGTCCTGGTCTCAGCAGCACCGTCTCCTTCCTGCTGGAGGAATCTGAGTCATGACGTTTCCCTTCAGTGGAAGAAGTGCTGAGTTCTAGTAAAAAATAGTCACCAACAGAACCGAATGAGGCGGCACGCGGTGGTGTAGCGGCTATTTAAAACTCGGTTGAGCGCTGACACACGACACGCCACAGACACGCCACCGACACGCCTCTCTCAGTCCTGACAGGACGCTATTCTTCATGACGATACGATTTTATTAAGAGCAGCTCTGCTCAGGGGATTTCCCTCGAGACTTACTGTATGAAGAATAAAAACTGACTGACATGTTAGCATGTGCTTTAGCTTAGCGCTGCATAGCACTAACTCACCTAACTGATCAGCTAATACTAGCGAGACATCAGAAATGCTAATTAAATGATTTAAATAATGGATATAAAATGACTTATTACTATATATATATATATATATATATAGTAACTGTGTGAAAGGGCGCGTGATCATTAAACAGATTATTATTATTATCGTGAACGCTCGGTGGAATCAAACATCCGATTTAATTCACAATTTAACATTTTCAGATTTCAAATGTTACAGGGAACAAAATTAGAATGAAAAACTTATTATAGTTTCATCAAACACAAAAAAAAAATCACTCTAAACTGTTCCACAATTAAAATGTGGTTTTTGAAAGTGATTAATAACTGAAGTCTTGTTTTTCTGTAATTCTGCAAACAATAAATTCCCGTGTGAGACAGAAGGAAGCTCTGAAAATGTTACACACACAAATTCACGTTTCTGGTTAACTGCAGCGTTATCACAGTGTTGTGTTACACATAAGAACCTTATTATCTCTTCTTCCATTAGGTTCTACCTGATTTCCTACAGAGGCGGCACGGTGGTGTAGTGGTTAGCACTGTCGCCTTGCACCTCCAGGGTCTGGGTTCGATTCCCTGGCCAGGCTCGATTCCCGTCTCTGTGTGCATGGAGTTTGCATGTTCTCCCCGTGTTTGGTGGGTTTCCTCCGGGTAC
>JAQQZT010000010.1:2735819-2743319 GCA_030068275.1 Clarias platycephalus | reverse complement strand
GAGACACAGTATATGTGCGGATGTTCCACTGTATACTGCACAATACTGGCAAAAGTATTCGCTCGCCTGCCTTCATATGGTTATGACTTGAGTAACATCGGTTTCTTAATCCGTAGGGTTTAATATGATGTTGGCCCCGCCCCCTTTTCAACAATAACAGCTTCAACTTCAGTCTTCAACTTTAACAGTGTTCTGTCGGGTCGAGGTGCGGGCCAGTTAAGTTCTTCCACACCAAACTCGCTCATCCATGTCTTCATGGATGTTGCTTTGTGCACTGGTGCGGTGTCACGTTGGAGCTGGTGTGAGGTTATTTTCCAGGAGTTATACCCCTCTCTCACCTACGCGGTTTCGCGGTCATTATGATTCACCGCAAGTTTTTGCGCTGTGATTACGTTTCCATCTTTCCACACGAAAAATTAAACATGTTTAATTTTTGTGGCGGGTCTCGCGTAAGTTTGCGGACCTTGGCGAACTTCGCGGAACGTCGGCGGCCAATCGCGGCAACTCACGGTGCCCGACACCGCATCTCACCGGGAGTCAAACCGCACAGGTGAGATAGGGGTATTAGGCTCAGGCCTTTACATCCAGTGAAAGGAACTCTTAATGCTTCAGCATACCGAGACATTTTGGAGCGGAGACTGTGAGCCACGCCTTCTCGTTCAACATCAGTGTCTGACCTCACAAACGCGCTTCTGGAATTCCCATGAACACACTCCTAAACCTTGTGGAAAGCCTTCACAGGAGAGTTGAGTTTAGCTGTTTTAGCTGCAAAGGGGGCGGGGCCAACATCATGTTAAACTCTATGGATTAAGAATTGGATGTTACTCAAGGTCATATGCATGTGAAAGCAGGCGAGTGAATACTTTCGGCAATATAGTGGATATTAAACATACAAACTCTTACACAGATTATGCGGGAAAACGGGAGACCTGGCAACGTTCACCCTCCAGACCGTAATGCTACAATATTTGAATATTACATTAAACTGGCTCAACTAGTCTGACTGGCTACTGGCGCTTTCAGTCTCACGCAGGCCATCAAGTACATGTTGAACAATCCACCACTAGAGGGAGACATTTCTCCTTTTTAAGGCAAAAGCAATGAATATGGAGACAATACTACTACTAGCAATAATAATAATAATAATACTAATATTTATTATTAATATTAAAAAGGCCAGATTTATCATGCAAAGCAGAAGCACTAATCCTACAATCTGATTGGCTGGCATACAGTATTTTATAGTGTAATAACGATCCTGTCATATTTATAACCCTACTGTAAATGTGGTTGATCTTGTAAATCCCTCACCACCAGGGGGAGCACCTCACTTCCATTTCTTATCAACAAGTTCAGCTAACGTAAGCTGAAGATTTAAATGAAGATGAAAACATTATCAGCCCCAGCCCCCTCCGCCTCTCCGTGCTCGCGCAACACAATTACATCGTACGTGATTGATCACGACTCGCACTCGTCATGATCGGCCAATCAGAGGCCTCCATACTCTACTCACAGCGATGAAGCTGGACAGGAAGTGAGTGAGAATGTTGTCTCCCAGGAATCCCGTCGCCAACACCAGCTGCTTCGCCTGGTCGTAACACGCTAACTACACACACACACACACACACACACACACACACACACACACACACACACACACACACACACACAGATAATGATGCTAATTAGTGATGATTAAAGGCACATGTTCTAAATCTCTTATCATTTTCTCCTTCACTTCCTCAACAATCAAATTAAATCAGCTTTAATTACATTTAATTTTTCATTAGAAATGTAATTGTGTAATTTCACCCTGAACAAAAGCACCGGTTTTTTTCCTCGACTATGAAACATTATTTCAACTTAAACATCCAGTTACTTTACTTTTAACTTTTACTTCTACTTTTAACTTTTTAAACTTTTATTTCTACTTTTAACTTTTACTTTTAACTTTTTTAACTTTTATTTCTACTTTTAACTTTTTCTTCTACTTTCAACTTTTCTTTCTCATAGATATGGATCATTAAAATATTTATTTGATTCAGCATATATTTTTTCAGAAATGATAACACATCCGAATATCTCAGAGTTTCCTCGAACGCGCATCGACACCAACATGATCGCGGTGTAACGGTGTGATTGACGTCTCTGACCTGTCCGACGGTCACCAGCGCCCCTCTGCTGCTCGCCATGGTGGCCCCTGAGAACAGTTTTCTCGTTCCCTCTGATGGCAACACACACACACACACACACACACACACACACACACACACACACACACACACACAGACTCTCAACACACTGACATGTTTGTTTAAAAAAACTCGTTATTAAAATCTGAAGTAAACTCACCCTCGTACCACACCCTGTACAGGCCGTCCAGAGCGTGCTTATAACTGAGGAACACACACACACACACACACACTATTTAAACTGACTGAATGTCTCATTTCAATATATGAGTTAGAACAGAGACAGAATTATAGAGATGCTGTGAAAAAATGCTCTGCTTTAGATTTAAACATGCAGTTAGTAGTTTTATAACAAACTTTTTTTATATTATTTGAATAAAATCAGATCCTGGGTAAAAATAAGTAAATTCAATTAAATGTAAAACATTAAATGAGGAAATGGAACTAATAATTTAGAAACTAAGTGTCGGTCATTTTGGCTACAACATGTCCAACTGTTATCTTTTCATCCTTTAAAACGGCTACAGACAGACGACTAGACAGACCGACAGAGAGACGACTAGACAGACCGCAATTACATCACAGACAGAGAGACAGACAGAAAGACACAGCTAGAAAGAGAGACCTACAAACAACTAGACAGAAAAATGAACGAACATACAGAGTTAGACAAAAAGAGAGTTAGACAGACAGACAGACAGACAGACAGACAGACAGAGGGATGGACGGACAGACATGCAACTGAACAGACAGACCAGTAAAAACCAGTCTGAAAAACAGCAGGATACCCAGACAGACAGACCGACAGATACCTAAATCAGATACCTAGACAGACAGAGACAAACAGCTGGACAACTAGACAGAGAGACAGACAGATAACTAGGCAGAAAAACACAGCTAGACAGAAGAATTTAAGACATACAGACAGAGCTAAACAGACAGCTAGTTAGACAGAGTTAGCTAGACAGACAGACAGACAGGCAACTAGTCAGCCAGACAGAGAGACAGACAGAATGTGAGAACACAAACAGTTGACTAGATGGACAGACAGTCAGATTTAATTTTCTTCTCCGCTAAGGTGAGTGCATTTCCGTAACTGCGCTACTCCTGTATTAATCTTCTCTCCTCATCACCTCAGACAGACGGATGTTTATGTTTATCTCCTGATGTTAGTTCGTTACGGTTCTGTCGCTTTAAAATATAACAGCTGATAATATCAGACATCACTCAATAAAAGTGTGTATCATTGAAAGGACGCGTTACAGTAACACCTGTATCTTTACGTGTGTGAAGTGAATAAAGAGGAGACACGTGATGAGGCATGAGATTAGAAGGTCAGAGGAGACGGACTCACTTCCTCCTGAGCTCGGGCGAGAGCTTCATGTCGTTCTGCATCCTAACAACAGTGACCAGGAGATCACACACACACACACACACACACACACACACACACACACACACACACACACACACACAAACAGGAATCACTTATAATTGCACATTCTTCAAAACACAAAAATTATAACTAAATGTATGTGTGTGTGTGTGTGTGTGTGTGTGTGTGTGTACCTGACGTTAACCATGTCTGCTGGCGTCCCAATAAAACCTCCGGTAAAACCTACAGAGCCACGAAACAAACATATAAATCATTGGACACACAGGCTAAAGAAAATAATAATAATACATTACAGATAGATGGACTGCTATACAGACAGAAAGGGAGAGAGACAAACAGAAATAAAGACAGAGAGTGAGAGACAGACAGACAGGGAGACAGACAGAGAGTGACAGACAGAAATACAGAGAGACAGAAAGACAAAGAGAGACAGAAAGACAAAGAGAGACAAACAGAAATAAAGAGATAAAGAGAGACAGAAATAAAGACAAAGAGTGAGAGAAAGAAAGACAAAAAGAGAGACAGAAATACAGAGTGACAGACAGAAAGACAGCGAGAGACAGAAAGACAGCGAGAGACAGAAAGACAGACAGAAAGACAACGAGAGACAGAAAGAAAGACAGAGAGACAGACAGAAAGACAGGGAGACAGAGTGACAGACAGAAAGACAGGGAGACAGACAGAGTGACAGACAGAAAGACAGGGAGACAGACAGAAAGACAGGGAGAGACAGAAAGAAAGACAGAGAGACAGACAGAAATACAGGGAGAGACAGAAAGAAAGACAGAGAGACAGACAGAAAGACAGGGAGACAGACAGAAAGACAGGGAGACAGACAGAAATAAAGACAGATAAAGAGAGACAGAAATAAAGACAGACAAAGAGTGAGAGACAGAAAGACAAAAAGAGAGACAGAAATACAGAGTGACAGACAGAAAGACAGCGAGAGACAGAAAGACAGAGTGACAGAAAGACAAAGAAAGACAGACAGAAAGACAGCGAGAGACAGAAAGAAAGAGAGAGACAGACAGAAAGAGAGAGACAGACAGAGTGACAGACAGAAATACAGGGAGAGACAGAAAGAAAGACAAAGAGACAGACAGAAAGACAGGGAGACAGAGTGACAGACAGAAAGACAGGGAGACAGACAGAAAGACAGGGAGTGACAGAAAGAAATACAAAGAGACAGACAGAAATACAGAGTGACAGACAGAAATACAGGGAGAGACAGAAAGAAAGACAGAGAGACAGACAGAAAGACAGAGTGACAGACAGAGTGACAGACAGAGTGACAGACAGAGTGACAGAGAGACAGACAGAAATACAGAGTGACAGACAGAAAGACAGGGAGACAGAAAGACAGAGACAGACAAAGACAGAGTGACAGACAGACAGAAAGAGAGTGACAGACAAAGACAAAGCGAGACAGAAAGACAGAGTGACAGACAGACAGAAACACAGACAGACAGACAAAGACAGACAGACAAAGACAGAGAAAGACAGAGTGACAGACAGACAGAAAGACAGAGTGACAGACAAAGACAAAGCGAGACAGACAGAAAGACAGAGTGACAGACAGAGAGACAGACAGACAGACAGACGAATAAAAAGTCCTAAACCCAGACTGTTACTCTGGTGGTATTAAGACCAGCCTTGTACCGAACACTACCTTTAAATGGAGTCTTTAGGACCCTGAGGAGTCTGAATGTCAGGTGTGAGACAACATAAGTGCAAAACACGCGTCATGAGTTTAGTGTCACATGATAATTATCACCCACTCAGGAAGAATATGTGTGTGTGTGTGTGTGTGTGTGTTAGAAGCAATTCCCAGATGACAGTGTAAATATTAAGCTGCATGGGGCAGGTGATAATAACTTAATACCCCACGGGGGTTCATTAGGAAGTGCTAATGAGAGACAGACAGAGAGAGACACCTCCTCCACACAGCTGTAGTCGACTCCTCTTTCCCCAAAATAATGAATCAGGCGATGCTCACACACACACACGAAACAGTGCATGTAGGCGACACTGTAGACTCAGCAGAATGTGTGTGTGTGTGTGTGTGTGTGTGTGTGTGTGTGTGTGTTACCTCCGAATGCCCCCAGCAGGACTTTCTGGTAGAAGGGCATCGGCCCCTGGCTGCCCATCATGTCCCTCACCGTCTCATAGATAGCAAACCTGGTCAGAGAGTAAGACATCTGCACAGAGACAGACAGAGTGTTAATGATGCAACATGCGCATATACACACACACACACACACACACACACACACCTGTCTGCAGATGGAGGCGCTGAGGCCGTTGTAGAGCGCAAGAACGCCGTCGTGCTTCACCACGTGCATCGCCATCCCCATCATCCTCATCTTCACCTCCTGCTGCGTCTGCAGGTGCACCTGAGGGGGGACAGCCTTCATCATCATCATCATCATCATCACTTCCTCCACCCCATCATTCTCATCTTCACCTGAGGGGAAAACCTTCATCATCCTCATCAGCATCATCCTTTTCCTCTTTCTCCTCATCATTCTCAACATCCTCCTCCTCATACCCTGCCTCCCCCTCATCATCATCTTCCTCCTCATCCTAATCTTCCTCCTCCTCATCATGCTCCTCATCCTCCTCTTCATCCTTATCATCATCATCAAACTCCTCATCCTATCTGTACATATCTTTTAATTATCACTTGTGTGTTAATACGTTTACCAGTTAATTTCATTTCCAGATCATTCTTACACATCCAGGAGGAACGCTTGGGGTCATTGTTCTGCCGCACAATGCCGTCAGATCAGATCAGATGGAACGACATCAACCTCCCTGATGGAGATCAGCAGGCATCCATCATCTCCTCAAATAAAATTCAATCCGTACACACTGGCTTGTTTTTTTTATCTCCAAGATTAGGGATCAGTGAGGACACTCGTACAGTAAGTACTTGTTTTCTTGGGCAGATGTGCACTTGGGACTCCAGCTGTGTCTTCTGTCCTGATTGGATCCGGCTGCATGGTGTCTCTGGAGACTATAGCGCACACCTTCGAATGGAGAAATAACCATCCTGGTTAACCAAGCTGGTTTTAGTTTTCATCTAAATCACTCTCACTACGGAGGATCTCATTGCTTTACTGGACATGAACCTATTTCAACACCAGCCGCGCTTGCATTTCTGGAGAAACAGATCGTTGCAAAAACTAACAGTGATTAAGAAACTAACAGCCACAACATGGAATCGGTGCTAAAAAGTGTCTCAACTAGTGAGTTTTCACATCGGATCATATAACACTAACGTTTTTTAATCATTCTTAACACTTCTTACCTCCTGATCCATGCTTCGTGGATTTATTATTATTATTTGTTTGTAAATATTCTACACATTTATATTTTTATCAGATCTAAACAAACACATTCGCTAAATACAGTTTCAAGCCCTTTTATGTTTTAGTGTCCGGAACTTATTTGAATTCAAATCTTTTAACGGTCTTAACTGTCACTCAGATGAAACTTGGCCAGTTTAGATTTCACATGAAAAGACACAAACCTGAAAAAGGTTTTTATTCCAAGATGCTAAATTGCTAAGATATTGCAACATGAATGTGACATGGTTACGGACACTACAGATTTTTTATTTATTCATTTTTTTGCTTTTTAACCATCTCTCATGTAAAGCACTGAGGTAATGGTGTGTGTGTGTGTGTGTGTGTGTTAACAATAACTATTGAACAGATTCCAAAAAAGCTATTTTAACTAAATAAACTATAGTTTTAGATGTTTAATTTTCAAATAACATAAGCTGTGTATCTAATTTGGAGCATTTAGGCCTTGTTCACACGGACGTTAAAATCCGTTCGTAGCGTCCGGTGAGCGCGGATGAAGCGCCGAGGGTTTTCTACACATAGGAGTCAATGAGAGTGTTCACAC
>JAQQZT010000010.1:2674097-2684102 GCA_030068275.1 Clarias platycephalus | reverse complement strand
TGACAGGTACATAAGCCACGCCTCCTCTACTGCACTGACAGGTACATAAGCCACGCCTCCTCTACTGCACTGACAGGAACATAAGCCACGCCTGCTGTAATAATTTTTTACTCAGGAAACAGTTGTTTCTCATATACACACACACACACACACACCATGTATCCAGGACACACAGGTTAGTGTTAATTACCAGCAATTATCACACATAAGCACTCACACGCACAAACAAGCACACACACACACACACACACACACACACCATGTACCCAGGACGCACAGGTTCTCGCAACGTTAGTGTTAATTACCAGCAATTATCACACACATATGCACACACACACACACACACACACAGGCACACACACAGACTATAATAGTACAATTAGCCTGGCATGGCCTTTTGTTCTGTTGTTTCTGTCCGTTGGGTCTCTCTCTCTCTCTCTCTCTCTCTCTCTCTGTGCTGGTTCTGTGCACAGTTGTGTTACACACTGTCCTGTTGTATTGAGACTTACAGGGACACTGACAGTGAAAAGAGATTTTGCGCCAAAAAAAAATGCAAAAATTGGCGTAGAACGAGATGAATGTGTCTCCAACATGGAGGAATTAAAGAGGAGAGAATGTACAGAACACACGATCGCTCATTTGAAAGCGGAGCGAGTGAAAAAAAATGGGACATTTTTTGAACAAAAAAAAAACAAAACTTTTGAATTGAAAATACAATAAAAAACACCTTGGACTGCTACAGTGAACTGGCTTTATAGACTTTTTTCATGAACACCTTGTAAAAAAACTTTTCCACCTTTTCTATGATCACATACGAATTTTCATCTGTTTGGTCGAGTGTTTCTTGTTTAATCCTTGTGAATGAGCTTTTTCTATAAAACTATAATGTGTTAGAAGAAGTCTGTCAGTTGCAGTTGCACTAATATTAGAGGTGATGTAATAGGGAATTCATCAACACCTTTTGACCAATCAGAATGCAGTGATTACTGCATAGTTTGCATCACTTTTTTATTTTGCATCAATGTTTTATGGTGGTTCTTGCTGTGTAAGTAAAAAGTGCTCTATCTCTCCCTCTCTTGCGCTCTCTCTCTTACGCTCTCTCTCTCTCTCTCTCTCTCTCTCTCTGTAGGAGATGGATGGGCTGGAGATTGTGGGTTTGAGTCAACCTTTCACACCTGACTCAGTGGAGGAATGTAAAGAGCAGGAGCAGAATGAAGAGGACGGAAGCGAGGCGGAGCATAAAGAGAATGAGTAGGTTCCATTCTACTGTACATGCTGAGTTATTCATTCTATAAGTTGTTTACAAGTATGAGTGTATCATCATAAACTATCAACTTCTTGTTTAGAATACCTTATATTCTCTATAGCGCTTATCCTGCACAGGGTCCGGGAGGGTCTGGGGCTTATCCCAGGGGACTCGGGACATTAGATGGGGTACACGATGGACAGGCTGCCAGTTCATCGCAGGGCATATAAGCACACACACACACACACGCACACACGCACACACACTCTCTTACACTTTTGAGTACCAAGAGGAGACCCATTTCACACGGAAGAGCATGCAAACTCTGCCACCACGCTGCCGTGCCACCCACTTGAACGACTATGAATATGCAATCTTCACTTGTTACTTGTCTCTGATGTGTCTTGAAGGGACCCGCTGGCCATTTTTGATGATGTCATGCTATGTGTGGAACTGCTTCCTGCCCTGAGGATCAGTGGAGAACTGGCACGCTGGAACGGAAGCACCACCTCTCATCAGGTCCTCTTTCATTTATTCACTAAAGAAAAAAATAGTTTGTAGCTCAAAGTCACACTTTAATGAAAGTTATTTGTGGCATGCATGTGTTCAGGATGAGATTGGTGTCTCTGTCTATATGACACTTGAGGCTGTGGTGGGTGAAAGCACATGCTCTCACCTGGAACTGAGGAATGATGGGAGCACAGCTGTCTACTACAGCTGGCAGAAGCTAGAACTGCCACAAAGCTTTCCTGAGGCCAGAACACACGTATACACTCAGGAATTCTATTTTAACACAGCTACAGGTAGAGTACATTCATATTTCTCTTTAAAACAAGCCAAACCCAATGTGCAACCCTTATGCATATGTGTGGGTCTTTGAAAGAAGATAATGCAAAGCTACTACTTTGTTTTTAATGTAATGCAGGTCCCTAGTAAACAGACCTTAGTTTTAATATAGTTTTTTACAAACTGACGTACAGAACCGGTCATCATCGGTCATCACAAAACACACTACAGTTGTAATGTAACTCCCCACAAACAAACTAGAAGTATAGTATATTGTCGGTCCCCACAAACAACCTACAAATGTAATGTTGGTCTTCACAAAACACATATAGAGCCCCACAAAGACACTGCAATTTTAACGTATACCCCTAATAAAAAAATTACAATTCTAAAGTAGGGGACCCACAGGACCTGCTACAAATTATAATTTAGATCCCTACAAACACCGACAGTGTAATATAGGTCCCCACAAACACAATGCTATTTAAATGTAGGTCTCCACAAAACACAGTACAATTCTAATGTATTGGTATTTTGGTTTATCCGGCACTTCGAGCGATGGATACTCCCCAATCTGTAGATATATCCGACATTTCTATGGCAGTTACTTACGGTGTCATGTTGCCAGTTTGATGCAAGATTGTCATTAACACACTACAGAAAACATGCAAAGTCCATGCACACAGATCTGATGCAGGAATCAAATCCCAACCCTGTAGGTGTGAGGCAACAGTGCAATCCATTAAGCTACCGTTCCATCCAATTCTAAAGTAGGTTCCCCACAAAACACACACCAATTCTAATTCAAGTCCCCACAAAACACAATGCAATTTTATTGAAGATCCCCATAAAACAAAACAGTACAATTCCAATATACAGAACGTCCCCACAAAATGTCCCTACAATTCTAATGTCCTCCACTGATTAACACTAAATAATACAGTCCTAAAACCTGTGATCAATAACAAGGTGAAAAAAGAAAGAAAGACAGAACAGTAGGTAATTCACCCTGTCATTTTCTTAGACAAGGCTAGAAACAATTACTGGCATAGCTGATCCAGGTTGAAAAAAAAGGATCAGCAAGAAATGATCACTTATTAAAATAGGCAATTACCCCAGAAACCAATCCTAATTACTCTAGATGGGATAAGATTTAGGTCAATGTAATTCCATCAGGATATTTTAGTATTTTTTTTTTCTAATCAAAAAATTATACAAAGCGACAAATCAAATCTGATTAGAATATAGTTTGATATGCCCTAAAACCAGTTAGCCTTCAAATGTTTTAAGAAGTCGTGTGGTTGTGTGTATTTTTCCATCATGCCTTATGCTGAGCATGCTGAAGACGAGCAACGTGAGGACATCATCAAAAGGATCTTAAATCGCAGACTTATGCACAATTCAAGAACATGTTTCTCTGCACACACCCGCCTCACATGTCAAACGATAAACATAAACCCTCCTACAAGAACTAAACATAAACCCGTCTACACAGACTAAACAAGTATCTGTCATCCAGCGTTCAGATTACACTTAAAAGTAGTACATATGTACAGTAAACACAGTACCTGCAGAAAATATTTACCAAACCACTGGACACTTCTTTTTGGTTTAAAAAAAGCAAAAAAAACATATGTAACTGCCCACAGAATTCTTAACTTTGAGAGTTCTCACAGCCAAACCATCAGATCCGATCGCTCCTGTTTCATCTGACCAGATGATGGTTACTAAATAAATTAAAAACATCAACCATCTGACTTCCAACTTAGTATTCACTTAAGCATCTGAAAAAGTAATGACTACAGTGAATTTAATATGAGCTTAGACAGGCCCTGGGATTTAATTTAGCAGGCTTAAGTCATGTGATCTTAGCAGTTCAGCAGATGTACAGTAGGTAAGTAGGTTCGATTACTATAACAACTGGTCTTTCTCTCTCTGACACAGCTGTCATACTACCAGGTGATACTGAGAGAATTCAGTTCATCTTTAAGCCTGTGTGTCCTGGAATCGTCACAGAGGTGTGGAAGCTGCACACACACCCTGTTCTGTTGGGCGGAGCCATGTTTCAGGTCACACTGAAGGGCAGGGCTCTGTACCAGGACAAAACCGCTCAACAGAGAACAGCCCTTGAGGTATGTATGTGTTTGCATAATTTGTGTGTTTGCATGTGTACATTCATGTGTAAAGTAATACCAATGTGTCTGGACGTGTGATGTAGCTGGAGCTGGATCAGCGTGTGGCCGAGTCGGTGTGCAGGTCTGTGCTGATTGAATTGCTGCATGGGATTCATACTCCAGAGAGGCCAGGGTCACCAGATGAGCTCTATTCGACAGAGGATGAACAATTTAATGCCCAAAATCCAAATGTACGTCCTCACTAATCACACTACAGTTCTAATACAAGGCCCGACAAAACCCACTGAGAACTAAACATATGTGCAGTAAACACAGTACCTGCAGAACATATTTACCCACCACAATTCTAACTAGTTTTGTGGATGAACATGATACAGTTTTTTGGTGAAAGAGCATAAACGTAAACGTTGTTAACATGCACAGTCATTTTTCATTCCGTTTATGATATTGTTAAAATTCAGTGCGGCAAAATAAAGTATATGGCACAAGGATCAGAATCCTCAGGTGACCTAATGCATGCAGTGTTGCCAGGTGTGACATTAACTGGGTAATTTGATTTTGATTGTGTTGCGTGGTATTTTGAAACGAAATCTAACTTGCATAAGAGCCACCACTCCATCTGTTCAATCATCATGATGGTAATTCACAGACAAACCCACTCCTGGAGTCATTAAGGCTACAAGAAACTGGCTTGGACTGGCCACTGTGCTTCATTTCTGTTTTTTTTTTTTTCATTAATTTAAAAGCAATTTCACTGGAAGCGAGCGGTGTGAAGTTGTACAGATGTTAAGATTAAGAATGCGCGTGTTTTCCCGCGAGATGCCGCAATTTGGCGCGTGGTGTGCCGCGACTTGCCGTAAGCAACATTCGGGAATTTAAATAAATGTGTTGAGCTTCGCTGAATATCCGCCAGATGGCGCATGGAAGGACTTTATCTAAAAGCCAGAGCAAGTACAACGAAGATGAGAATGTGCAAAGTAAAAAAAAACTCATTCTGCATTTAAAGATGAGATTCGACCTCTATCTAGAGTAAAATGTTAAAATTATGATTGTGAGTTATTGTGTTTTCAGCGATAAATGTAAACTTTAGAAGTAATTAGTGTCCGCCCAATGAAAGTACAGTGTGTGTGCATGCACTTAGTACACTGTAAATATTTGGTAAGAGCAGCACTGATGTGAAAAGATGTGTCATTGTCCTGCTTGCTCATATAAGTGGCAATAGTTTGTAGTTGTTTTGTTTAGCTGTCAGTCAGAGCTTCTTATTCCTAGACAGTAGTCCAGACGAGTGTTCTTTGTGAAGTGCATTTAAGTATGGTTGAAGAATTAAACTGCAAAGTAATCATGGCAGCTATAATACTACAGTACAAGTAAATGTAGATCAGATATTTTTCAGATCGGGCATTTTATGTTTTTGAACAATTTTTAGGCTGGAAGCTATCAATTTATCTGACAACAATTGAGCACTGTAAACAATGCTTCTTCTAGCAACTTACGTATTTAAGGGGAAATTGGGCTGGGGACCTAATGAAGGTCTGAACAACACCCCACAATACAATCGGTATGCCATCATGAAACAAGACGAATTTTAATAAAGGGCCCAATACTGCTCGAATGTAGGTCCCCAGCATGTAGGACTCCAATCATGACGTAGACATTCAGAAGAAATAAATAAATAAATAAATAAATAAAACACAATTTAATCCTAGCGCAGGTTCTCACAAAGTGCAATAATCCTTGTTTTGAGGATTCTCAAATAATAATAAAGACCTTAAAGTTGAGTCTCATAACACAAGCTGTTCTTATTTCATTCACGACAAGCGTGAAAATGACGCCACACTTCCTTACCGATTCAGCTTATAAAAGCGTGTTTTGATAGAGAGAGACCAACGGGGAGTCTAACACATAACACAGAGCAGAATATTGAACTGAGTCTGTATAACAGCACTTAACGGTTAAGGTGTGACTAAGACATGAACAAAAAAAACACTATTCACAGTAGCTGTACTGTAGAAACCTATGCTTTTATCTTTCCAAGGCACTCTTATAATTATGCACATTGATATCAAATCTTACAGTATAACCATAGTCAGGAAAGAAAATTTTGTCTTGTATATTGAAAAAAATTATTTGTTTCCTGCTGGTAGCATTTCACCCCATGAAGACGTAAGGGGAGTTATTTGAGCTGCATTAGGTGTATAGTTAGAATAATTATGATGATGGGTTGTTCTTCTCTTTCTTTGATGGTCCTCTGTACTGCTTACAGTCTTTAAAACTGTAAACAACTTGCCATAAATAAATACAATTTATCTTATCCATAGGAGGTCAGAAAATAAAATTGCAAATTTAGTAAACAATAAAAAAAGGAACAGACACAAAAACACATGTTCACTCTATCTGGCTCATATTTTTTTTCTTTTAATTATAAATCATACAATGTATTTGTAAGGCCTCAAGGGAGATGGCTCTAGAGTAGGTGATAGGCCTAAATAATTACAGACCAACTCTGCATGGTCAATGAGTTGCTACTCAAGGTTTTTGATGGTTTTAACTGGTCTTTGCAGTTCTGTCCAGTTTCTGTTGCCCATTAAGTATTTTTCATAGCAGACATTCCCACAAGCTTTTGGGGGCATCATATTGGCGTCATATTGGAGTCTAGAGAGGCACGTTTTCCCGAATTTTCAGAATGCAGAGTTTATATAGTCTATAGCATGGTATACTATTCCTTTTCACAGTCTTGTGTGTTGATGTCCTCAAAAAGTGTAGACTCACAGATTATTTATTCATGGAGACTCAAATTTCCAGATGTGCTGGCACAGAGTCCTAGGTGGCATTGTCACCCTGCATTTCCAGGGTGGGGAGTTTGAATCTCATCTCGTGGTCTGTGTGCATGGAGTTTGAAAGTTCTCTCTGTCCAAAGCTTCGTGGGGTTGTCTGATTAGCATTTTCAAAAATTCATGTAGGTATCAAGGACAAATGGCGATAAGGTATTCAACAAATCTTTGCCAGATGTTTGTGGACACCTAACCAGTCATACCTTTATGTACTTGTTCAACATCCCTTTCCAGATTTATCAGCCTTTGCTGTTAGTCTGAACGCCACACGTTTTTCTCTTCTGGGAAAGCTGTCCACTAGACGTTGGATTGTGGATTTTTGCACTGGTGTTCATTCAGCTGCAAGAGCTTTAGTGAGCTCTTAGTACAGATGTTGGGATGTTGAGGATGCTCCAGTTCAAGTTCATCACAAAGGTGATGGTGAACTGAGGATGCTATAGAGGTGAAATCTGATGCTGGACAATGAGATTTTTTGGGTTATAACCACCAAACAGAGTAAAGAGTATGCAGTGGACACCATACTGAGGGTCTTTTGTATGGCTAAGCACAAGTGAGCAACAATGGCATGGTCATCAACATGACATTCTCATAGTCAAGGCACATATAATGATTCCTTATAATGATGATCATAATCATTATAAGGAATAATTGTGATTAATATGGCTTGGGAATGGTTAAAATGTGTCACCAGCAGAAAACTTGATCTACAGTACTGGAAGCTTTGGTATGTTTAAAGGTTTTTGTGTGTCTACATTTCCCTAGAAACACACACACACACACACACACACACATACACACATACCATGCAGTGTTCCATTACCAGACTAATTGGATCTAGGCCGGAACATTTTAGAAGTCCCTTGGGAGGCCCCTTTCATAAAAGCATTTGTACAAGAGCACATTTTTGTCTGTACTTTGGTAAGAAACCCATCCTCGCACAACACACACACACACACACAATGTTTGTGTCATATCCTGGTAATTAACTGTGTTTGCTTATTTTAGCTGCACTTTCATCACGAGCCAGTGGAGGCACTAAAGGGCCTGTGGGAGCAGGCAAATTGGGCAAAAGTTAACAAGTTAGGACGTACAAGATATGAACACACACATTGGGATCTGTGCATGAGCAGCCTTTATCAGGTAGAACTCCCCCACACACACACACACACACACACACTTTGTGCAGATAAACCCTGTAGTCCATGCTTAAATAGAAATGGGCCACAGGTTCATATATTAAATACCATTAAGGCTTTTTGCATGTGCGCTTTCTCCGTTCCTCCACAAGGTGGTGATGTCTTTGCCACTGAGAGACGGAGACACACTCAAGGAGCAACCAGGCTTGTGCAGGGAGGAAGCTCTCAGCCGATACAACCCATTATTGTTGCAGCTCCACCAACCACAGCACGTCCCAGTCCCACTCACACTGCATGAAATAGGGTAGGTCTAAAATTCTTGGCCTAAATTTTAAAGCAACAGACGACAGGGATCATTGGGTGTTTCCACTAGATGCAAATATTTTCAAGATCTGTGCATTTTTAAAAGAGGATTTGCAGAAACTGAAACGTAATACATGGGTTAAAGGGACTGTGAATGGTCTTGGCTTACAATGAAATTTGACAAATATTAAAATGCGGGTGATTGAGCATGGTGGAAAGTTGCATGGTTCTGCGAGGAAGAATCCTGGCTCTAACTTTAAATTCTTGCGCGTAGGCTGCAATTATGGAGGGAGCTGGTGGATGGCGTAGCCAGCGAGGCTCTGCGGCTCAGACACGTGCTAGGACTCCCTGAGAATGTTACCTGGGGAGACCCACATCATGAAACAGACATCTGTGAGTACACACTGCCTTGTCATCAATATCTCTGTCGGGTCCTTTCATTGACATACATGTAACTGTATTTACCCCTAAAGGCCAGTGCACACAGGGTGCATAACTATATACACACATACACACTGATCACACTGTAGTGGTGTTAATTTGAATTTGTTCACTCAATATTAGAACATTTAATAGTTGTTTTGCACAGTGGAAACGCCAGCGAAGGACGATGTGTTGGAAACAAAAGCAGCAGCAATGATTAAAGAGAAAGAGGAGAAGAAAAGTGCAGCCAGACCTCCAGCCAAGGAGGTAAGGAGCTGTAATGATAGAGAGGGAACAGCAGGGGGCAGCACATTACAACAGCCTTGAGGTTTGCGCACGCATATGTGTGTGTTTTTTTTAGGAGCATGGCCGGAGTAAGAAGAAACCCAAAGTGGACGAGGAGTCGTTGGAGAAGGAGCTGAACACAAATGTGTCCTCCACCACAGAGAGCGCGCAACAACACGATGACATGATGCGTGAATTACAGCAAAGATACAGACACACTATACACCGACAGGCATGGACACACACACACACACATGCAAAGAGAGTAATTAATGTATTAATATTAATGAAACAGGGTTTAGGGTTAATTAGCTTAATTGGATAATGGTTGCATAAAATACTAAACAATAATTGTGACAGTTTTTCTTCAAGTTTAAATTAGTGTTAAGTTTTCAGTACCAAACTGACTACAACAATGTTTACTCATATGCACAAAGGGTGCCAATATTTCTGAATATACAGTAAAGACGGTATTGCGGCATCCTCAGTCCACATACCATATCAGCCTGTACCTTCTTGCCACAAAACGAGTGATTATCTACTGACGTGACCAATTTTAAACTCTTCCTCCTTCTTCTCTCCACCTTTAGAGTCTAATTCTTTCCCTCTCTGCCTCTTTCTCTCTCTCGCTGCCTTCATCCTCTCAATTCAGTTGAGAGTCATTGTCTAGTCATGATCATAATAAATGGCAGCGTTTATCCTGGATTGAACATGTCTATTAATTAACAATAATAATTTGCCTTCATGGACAACACACACACAACACTACGATCTCATCACGCCTTAAAACTGCGACTTCTTCGCGGTTTAATGACGTAATGTTATTCTCCGGTGGAAGCGCGTGTGGAATGATAACATCG
>JAQQZT010000010.1:2571681-2604348 GCA_030068275.1 Clarias platycephalus | reverse complement strand
CCAACTTCAAGTTCCTAAAATCATGCCAGAAACTATATATCATGCATTACTTTGTGTGTGTGTGTGTGTGTGTGTGTGTGTGAAAACAGGGGGAGAGGGAGAGATCGGAAATACGAAACCTCTCTATGGCACAGAAGCCAAAACACACACACACACACACACACACACACACACAATCATAAGAAACACCAAGTACCTCCAAAACACACTATTTCCTGTGTGTGTGTGTGTGTGTGTGTGTGTGTGTGTGTGTGTCTCTGTCTTCAGGTCAGCTTGACAAGGCCAGAGTTGTTGACAATTCAGCTTGATTTGGTGAAATAGAGACAGATAAGAGAGAAAGTAAGATGCAGATGTCATAATACAGATAGAAGTAAGATAGAGAGAGAGAGGAGAAGGAGACAGAGACATATGTACACAGTGTGAGACAGGCAGAGGGACAGACTGAATGAGAAGAGACAGAAAGATGGACAGAAAGAGATGAAGATAGCTATTGAAAGAGAGAAAGATGTACATGTTCACACTCATTACCTTATAGTTCAGTCTATGTGTCTCTTTATACTCACTGTAGTTTATCTGTCACTCTTTAAGTATTGGCACCCCACCCCTCGGCCCGCAGTGTAGCAACAAGGTAGGAATGTTTACCAAACTTGAAACTAACACTGTTTGTGTGTGCAGAGGTTGAGTAAGATGTGCTGATTGAGTAACACTGAGCTCACTGCTGCATCTGCTTCTCTTCACCCAGCTCCACATTTGCTCCAGTTATGAGTCACGCCGTTCCACGCTGCCAGGCTCAGGATGGAGAGAGGAGAAACGTTCTCACGATTCATTTTCACAAGCCGTTTGGTCACATCGATAAAGTGCCATCCGGGAGCCGACCGACATGGTCCTAAGTAGCAGATGCAGCGCGAACTTGTTCAGCACTGGCGTTCTCCATCATGTACGCACCTGAAACCATCATTGACTTATTATTTTATTGCCACCCTGTTGCATCTTGTCCAAATATTTTACCCACAGAGTCAGCAAGGGTTTTGTTTCTCCACTGGGACGCTCTGACCACCGGATGGACCTTGTCACACCGAGCATGTTGGACTTTCCTACTAGACCATAGTAGACGTTTTTTCCAGGAGGGTTTTTATGCAAGGTTGAGGGGTGGTGAGGTGAAGGTCGGGAAAGCAGGTTAAAAAAAGGACCTTTTGTGAACAGATCGGTAAGAAAAGTGGAAACATTAGTAAAGATTGAATTCAGCCTTTAGAATGGAGACAAGCTTTATATTGGTTTGTCCTGAGAGCCTAACTTAACCTCAGTTTTATTAAAGAACTTGCAACACAGCTAGGTTCCTTGGGGAGCTTTGATGAGGACTCGTTTTACTTTTGTATGGAACACAACATGATTCTGTGTTTCTCAATCCTGGTCTTGGCACTTACCTCCATCTAACTCACTTAGTTCAACCTAGTCCAGGTTTGTTAATTAGCTGATAAAGATAAGTAAGGGCAATTATCACATTTGGCACGATTGATTTGTGCCGCACCCAGGGACGACTGCTCTACCTCCTCCACTCCCCCTGAGGGCCAGTTTCATATTATTTATTTTCTCTGTACTTGGATACACTATTTTGAAAACCTCACTATTTATTCTCCAATATAGCAGGTGGCGATATGCACCAAGTTGGTTTAAAACCCAAGAGGACAAGTGAACAAGGAAGTCAGTATGCACGCTATGCCAAATGTTAATGTTTCTGAAAAAGTGTCAACAGCAACATTCTTGTCTGCCTTCCTAAGCAGCAGTACACTTTTGGTTTCAATCTGTCCATGAGTATGTTATACCACGCTTGCGAACACCTTTTCCAACGGACTAAGGCATGTTTCACGAACCAGACTTTGTGTTCAAGTGTTCTCGCTCCCGGATCCGTAATGTGAAAATGCCCGTAGATAAGTTGGATCACAGGAAAACACCAAATGTGCAGGCCATTGTTTCTTCAGGATTAGGATTGAGAATCACTAATCTACTGTAGATCTTCTGAGCTTTTTGCCTTTTTGATGGTACAGTCCTCTAAAAGGTCTGTGGTGGTTAAGGCAGCTAAATCTCTAGGTTGCTGATCAGAGGATCAGGGGTTTGAGCCCTAACAATGCCCTTTGTCAAGGCCCATAACCCTATGCCCATATAGAAAACCCTGGAGATGCAGGGCATCCTCAGTCCAGTCCCAATCCTAGAGAATTGGGTGGATTGTGGCAGGAAGGGCACCAGGCATAAATCCTGTACCAATAACTTGAGGACTGAATGATAAAATGTGGGGACCCTGAGAAAGGGAAAAATCCCAAGATGATGATGGTCCAGTCCTCAGGTTTGTTTTTCATTCAGGACTTTTAATAAAAACTCCACAACAGGAGGCTTTCCTTTCATGAAAAAAATGAAGTCAGAGTTCTTTAGAAAATCTGCAGTCAACGACCAACCAAAGATGACCTGACACTTCTCCTGTTCCATCAACCTTTTTTAGGCATGCAAATACCACTACTAGTTTCATACTAGACCTTGTACTTGGAAAGTATTGGAACCTAGATCTGATATTCTCCAGCCCGGCCCCCTTTTCTTATATTGGGAAGCAATGGGTGGCAGATTGGATGGAGTTACACAAACTTTTACCTCTGGAATGGGAATTGGGATCAAGTCTACCGGTCTGTTGGATCATGTTGTAAGAAAATGTAAGGGTCACTGTCAGCAAACCATTGCAATTTTCTGAAATACCCTCCAGAGAGGCAGGTGTGGACTATACCCGATCCTTAAGGGAATATTCAAACAGACTTAATGGGTGGTCTTTTTGCTTTATTAGCCCATAAGGGAGCATCTTCCAGTTGTCCACATCTATCCCAGCATTTCAGTTTTAATCGAATTGACTAGGTTTAGGTGGCATGACAGCTTAGTGCTTAACACTGTCGTCTCGTACCTCCAGGGGTGGTGGGGGTTCACATACTCCAGTTTATTCCTACAGTGCAAAGATATGCGGTGTAGGCAGATTGGTGCTTCAAACTTGCCTCTTATGTGTAACCGAGCGTGTTTGGGTGGGTGCTTTCTGCCTTGAGCCCTGAGGAAAAAGCATTTCAAGCTGTCCACTACATCACTCGCAACACAACACGGAAGGTCAAGTCCATGCGATCACATGCTATGAACATGGATCCATACTCATGGTTAAGCGGGAATATTGATGTCTGGTGCAAAAGAGATATTGTCCACCAGGATTAGACATTGAAATTGCTTCTTGTTATCGGTCTGTTGTTATAAGTCCCCAGTATCTGATGCAACACAACACACTTGCTACAGTGTACCTATGCAACCAATGTAGATAGTTTACAATATGTCGGATTTTGGATTCCAGTGTGAACAGAGCTGAATTCCATCTGATCGCTTTAAAGTAACAGTTCAATTAAATTTTATTTACTGTATATATTGCTTTCAACAATGGTCATTGTCTTAAAGCAGCTTCACAGAATCAAGGAAATTATGGAAATGTGTATAAATCATGATGCTCAGGTTGTCCCTGATGAGCAAGCCGAGGGGGACAGCTGTAAGAAAAAACTCACTGAGATATCAATAGGAAGAAATGTTGAGAGGAACCAGACTCAATAGGGGACCCAGCCTCATTTGAGCAGGAATTGTGGATGTTCAATCCTAAACATCTGATTTGTGAATCAAATTGGAGACCTCTTCCTCCTGGCATACCTTCCGCAACTGATAAATGATCCTGAGACCTCTGGTAGTACCAGCCGTACCTTTACACATTCACTGGGTGCCTTGATCCTAGTGTTAGGGAAGCAGAACTGTTTCGGTTTAATGAACAAATCCTTGTTTGACCTTCTTGTGCAATGCACATGGGTACGCAGTTTGTTTTCTTTGTTAGCGTAATGGTTCTTGTCAATGGGTGACGTGTTGTCCATCTTTCACTTGTTTCTCTTCGGGCTAAATCTCCCAGCGAGGCACTTACTGGGTCTGTGTCAAGCACAAGCAGGAACCAGATGTCAGGGCAGCCTTCACTGGATGTAGGTTTATAATAACGTGCGTATTATTACGGATCTTAAGCTGGAGCATGTGACAGTGTTTATGGTTAACTCGGGGGTCAGTGGTTGAGGACGGTGATTTATAGTTAATGTAGTAACTATACCCTAACCGCACTTTCTATTTGAGTGCTTATGTTGCTCTTTCCCAGTTTTATAGTTATAAGATCATATTTCGTTTAGTTTTTTTTTTTTCTTTCACTTGAGTGTGTGTTTGTGAGACAGAGAGAAATTTTGGAAAAAAAGCTGATGCGTATCTGTGAGTCATGGAGCAGCTGACATGCTGAAGCAGATGTCCAAAGTGTGGTTGTCTTCTTGACTTGGTTCAGCCTTGTTGTTTTAAGTGTCTGGGCTTTAGATGAGTGAGCAAATGTCGTGACCTATGACCTCTTTAACAGCTCCCAGACACAACATGCACATACATGAGCTTTCTGTTTTTGACTGCTATTGGTTGCTGATCCTAGAGACTTTGCAGATTTACTCGGCACTCAGGGGAAAACTGTGAAGGTGAAGTTCATAACATATATTTGGAGGGAACGGTCTAACAGTAGCATTGAGTTAACTTGAAATCTGAACATTTTGCCTTAGCGCAAGGGTGTTGTCTTAAATTGTATGACTTCCATGTTAGAGTTGAAAGTGTTGTTGCTAAAATATGGGTAGAGTGTAAGCTAGGTTCTAACATATAGCTGTTAAATCACATTAATCACCATAGACATCGTAAAAGTGTTGGACGTTAACAGAATTTGGATGTTGCCATCTTGATAAAAGTCGTGAACTTTAAGCCTTCTAAAAATTTCCAAACTCACAAATGCAACAACAGTAGGTGTGATAATAATAAAATAGAAATAACAATTATACCTATATAAGAGGTGTAACCTGTTTGTAACATGTATACGAGGCAGGTAGTTCATTCTACTTTTGTTTTTATTTCAATGTAAAAGAAATATAGAGATATAATGGTTACATAAAGGGATAGTATTTCACTTCAACACAGTTCTCGTGTACAAACCACTTAAACTTTTGTTATACTGGATGTCCCGCTCTCCTAGATTGCTCTATTGGGTTAATGTGTTATGTATGTGTTTTGCAGGATGACATCATGATGCCCCAGAGAGTGAGACTGCAGTATGAGGCTGCTGTCCTGAACCCCAATACAGTAAGTTATTGATTATATACACATGGACAGACATCACTGCTAGATAGGCGAGTCCAAGTCAAGTTACTAGTCCAAACTCCTGACTAAATCACTGCACACACTATAGTTGGTTCACATGATAACACAAGTTCACTCCTATACAGAGTGTTATAATGACCTTTCCTGAGTCTGTGTGTGATACCTTTGTTAAATGTAATGGGTGGAAGAGGTGATTAGGTGGTTGCTGGTTAGATGGACATGCAGCTGGACGGCCGGATGGATTGATTGATGGATTCGTGGATGGATGGCGACAGTAATGGGAGTGTGGATGAATGGACAGACAGATGAACAGATAGATGGATGAATGGATTAGTGAATGGATGGTTGGAGAGAGTAATGGACGGATGGACAGAGGGATGGATTGGTTGATTGATTGAAGGTCGATAATAGATGAGTGAATGGAGGGGTGGAGAGATTAATGGTAGGATGGATGAATGAGTGGATAGATGGATGGATGAATTAATGGATGGATGAATTAACCCAACCATCAATAAATCAGTCAGAATCGGTTATTCACTCAACTAATGGTTGAGTGAATAACCAATTCTGACTGATTTATTGATGATTGGGTTAATTGATGAGTGAATGGATGGATGGATGGATGGATGGGTGAGTGAATTGATGGGTGGAAAGAGTGATATGTTAGTGGATGGATGAATGGACAGACAGATAGATGGATGGATGAATGGATGGAGTAATGGGTGAGTGAATGGATGAATAGAGAGATTGATGGATGGACAGATGTATGGGTTGGTGGACAGATTAATGGGATGATGGATGGATGGATGAGTGGATTAATGGATGAGTGTATGGATGAGTTAATGGATAGGTGGAGAGATTAAATGGACAGACAGATGGATTGTTGATTGGGTTGATGGATAAGTGAATGGTTGGGTGGAGGATTTAATGGAGGAGTGAATGAATGGATGGAGAGATTAATGGATGGATGGACTGACAGTTTTATTCATGATCGGGTTAATGGATAAGTTTTAATGCATGGGTGGAAAAATAGATGGACACATGAATGGATAGGTGGGTCAAAGTCAGAGGTCATTAATGAATAAAAAGACTTTTAAAAAGGAAAAAAGAAACAATAAAACCGTCACCCGGGTCATTTCTGAACGTTTTTGTCTTCTGTCTCAGACACATGTAGCCACTGTAGGAAGCTAGGAGCCCTGTTCATTCTCACAGGTTCTACAGGGTTAATTCATGGTGTGTTAATGATTCAGCACTCTGATGTTAGTGGAAGTTTATTAGGTTTAAGCTAAAGTTAACTTCTCTTCATGTGTGTCTCCACATCCCTGCCGCGTCAGCAGTGTGGCTCGATGAAAACCCCTCAGTTCTGTACAGTGTCTGGAATCTGGGGATCTTGCTGTGGTTTAGGTTTTTTTTATAGTGCTCATTACCACCTCCAGCTGTAACTCCATCAATTAAGAGGAAAGCAGCGTGAAGAGAGAGGATTAACCAGCCACTGCCTTGCTCTCATTCTGCAGTACACAAGTTCTGGTACCAAAGAGTGCAAGAACAGAGAACGCCTAATATACAAACAGCGGGCCAGTTTGGAGCTAAAAAGCTTTTGTCTGTACAGAAGCATTAAAAGCCCAGATTAAATGTATGTAATTAGGGCGTAATACTAGCTGGGATAACTTTGTCATTGAGCACAATATAAAAGTAAGGAACTTGTAGGAATATGAGTATGATCTTTAGCCTCAGTACATGAACTCAAAACGCAAGTAAAAGTACTCGCCTAAAAGTACTCAAGTACAGGTATGCGGTATATTCTCTAAACATTTAGTCTGAAACCAAAAGTACTAATACTCCACAAAGAAACAGATTTTTCTAGATATCTAACTGACCGAGGTTTTAGTATTTTGAACACAACTGATGATGCTGTGGATCTTTAAGTCTAGTAGAGATTTTAACACGTCAGTTGTTAAACTAGCTAGTCGCTACCATCGCTACTCTGTATAACGCAGGTGGTCTACTCAAGTACTCAACATGGCCATACCGCAAGCATACACAATCCGATAAGGTTAAGTGATGCGCCAAAACTTTTGAAATTCGTTTTGGTGTGAAATACAAAGCAAATGCAACTTTTTTGCTCAATAATTTAGCTATTCAGCTAGTTTGTTTCTAATTATCTTAACAAGTGCGCCTGTTCGGGACGCTTGATGAAGGAGCCGGAATAATCCACGGTCCAGAGACCAAGTCGGTGGAATGGTTGCCAAGGTAACTGTCAATCAATTTGGTGCACTTTTACAAAGACCTGTAAACTAGGATCGGTGGACTTGTTTAGTGGTGTGTGTGACGGTGTGAACATTTCCGTTTAAATTAGGAAATTAACGCACTTTTATGTGATCGTCATCTGAAAAGTCTCCGTTTAAAATGCTTGAAATAAAAGTACAAGTTTTCCGTTAACAGATCAAGTAAAGTACATGTGCACGAAAAAAAACAATACATAAGTACGTCTGGTATGTGGAGAAGCTTGAACTCGGGGGAAGGGGGAGTCTGATGCCGTCTGATATATATATATGTGTGTGTGTGTGTGTGTGTGTGTGTTGTAGATTGTTGGTTGTCGTGTGAGACGTATTCCAGAAGGTTCCACTGAGCGTTACACCAGGTGGATCAACACACTCAGTCCAGAGCAGCTACTTACACAGGTAAAGCACACACACACACACACACACACACATACACGCACACGCACACACTAAACTGTTAAACACACTTTTTTTATTGACAGATTTATAGAATAAAAAATATTGAGTCAAAGAAGAAAAATCTTATTTATAATGCATTTATAAGAAACCAAAACACACACACACACACACACACACTGTGTGACTGTCGAATGGGTGTTGTGTGATTTACAGCTAGTTACCGTAAGGAAGTGCCGACAGTCACCCTACATCTTCCTTTGCCGTATTTGAGTGTGTTTGCATCCGGACGTGTGTGTGTGTGTGTGTGTGTGTGTGTCCGTGTGTGTCAGGAAAAGGGTGCGTCATGTTATGGTTTGAGAGGTCGCGTGCCATCGGGTCAAAGGTCATCAAAAACAGGACGTGTATCTGGAGACGGCAGTTTCCACACACACACACACACACACACACACACACACACACACACACACACACACACACACACACACACAAAATCAGAGCAGTGGAATCTGGTTGAGAGGGGACTGTAGGTCAGAGATCAGTGGAACTGTTCCAGACTTTTTTTCCAAACACTTTCACTTTGTTTGTAATAATTTTGTAATGGATTTTTTTATAAAGTTGTTTTTCAAGTTTGGAAGCCCAGACGGAGAGCTGTGTTCAGAATGTGAGTCTGAGTTGAACTAAAATTCGTCACTCGCACCATCGCTCTCTCTCTCTCTCTCTCTCTCTCTCTCTTTGGCCTTCGCTCTCGCTCGTGTTCCAACGACTCAGAGGTCCTGAAAACAGCTGTTGAGTTCAACGGGTCGATAAGGATTGAACTCTGAGGGTTTTATCACACACTTCATTAGACATTTCTTATGAATGTAGTGTGAGACGAGCAGCAGCATGACCGGAATTCAGGTCAGAATCTAGGGCAGCGTTCTGACCCTCAGACACACAGACGTGCACGTGACACAGCCAGAACGATCAGAGAGAGAGAGACTAATAAACTGCAGGCTTTATACTGTATGTTTTGTAAGGCTCAAGGACACCAAGTGTGGAAAGTAAAAAATATAGAATAATTTATAAACAGCTTAAAGGTGATTACTGAACTTAAAATACAAGGAAATCAAATCAAAAAGGTAAGTTCTATCATTGGACCACATTAAGATCAACTGAACATACAGCAGCTCAAGACTAAAGAGAAAAAACATGACCGACTTTAAGAAACGCAAGTAGAGTGTGTGTGTGTGTGTGTGTGTGTGAGTATATATAGACGAAGGCTAACCTTTCTAAAGAAACAGAGGACAGGAAACATTACCACGAAATATGAACTCGATACAAAGAAACGAGTTAAATAAAGAAAGTATTTGCAAACAGAATTCGACTCACGATTCAAGTAAATAATCATGAGCTAGCCTAAAACTAAGTTTTTAACTTCAATCAGTCCGAGAGACTTTAGTGATATTAAGTTTGGATCATTTTAGTGACTCGGTTCTTTGAATCTCGTTCATCAAAATGAACAAATCTTTTTTGAGTCATTTAGTTCATTTCGTTCTTTTGATCAGAAATAAAATAAAATGTTGCATTTTCAATAAACAGACCTCCAACACGTCTACATACACAAACTTTGGCTATCGTTCCAGTAATGAAAATATCACAATGCAGCTAAGGACATATTATAAGAAACAGAATGAGTAGCTCATCTCTCGTATCTTCTGGTCTGAGTCGATCGTTCTTTTAAATCTGCACCACACAGCGTCTATGGGAGTCACGTGACAAAGGAACGAACGTTTCGGACCAAAGACTCAAAGGTAACT
The DNA here is from genome assembly GCA_030068275.1 of Clarias platycephalus. Lineage (NCBI taxonomy): Eukaryota > Metazoa > Chordata > Actinopteri > Siluriformes > Clariidae > Clarias > Clarias platycephalus. The sequence continues at coordinate 2,594,651 of JAQQZT010000010.1, read as the reverse complement.
ACTCGTTTCTGTTTCCTGTACATAACCTACGGAGGTTTTGCGGTTCTTTGTGCATACGCGCCCAGTAGAAAATTAACAAATCACTCTATGAGACGCCTCGTTCTTCTGAGTCACATTAAAGACTCGTTCAAAAGAAACGAATCGTTCATGAACGACCCATCACTAGTAGACTCCCCTCCTGGGTGCCCCAGTTGACCTCTTCCACATCCTCCTGCTTGCTCCATGAGAAACCTTCTCAACAGGTGCACCATCTTCTTCTTCAACTAAAATGTAAAAAAAAAAAATTATCAACCAACATAAGACACAATGCCTTAATAATCATAATAATAATAATTGTTTATTTTATTATTATTTCGTGAGGTTATATAAATTTTATTATTTTAAAATTCTATATTCGTACCGTATAGGTTTACCATTTCCAAAAATGGTTTGGGTAAAACAATTTTAATTATGTCTTAATATGTTAAATTATTAATATATTGTTACTTGTGTGGTATAAATAAAACAAAATAAAAAAAAAACATTTATAAAGCTAGCAAAATAATCTTTAGGTGTTTGCATTTGATGCTACACCTGGATCACATCTGGATTTATAGGTCCTGTCCTATTCCTGTCTGCAGAATCTCATAAGCTCTGTCAGGTTGGTCTCTATGGAGGCCCAAGGGCACCTCAAGGACATTCAAGCACTTGTGGGCCACGTGAGGTAAAAGAAAATTTACGAGTGATCGAGAGAATTCTTGCCAAGATAAGAAGAAGAAAAAAAAGAAACCTTCCGTTTTCCTGGACCGCAAATTGTCTGATGCACAAGAACATAGTTTTAAATGTGCCATACAATCACATTAAGATTATTATGTTTTTAGAGGTATCTTAATGATTGGAACATTTAATTCATAGGCTAAAGAGATACTCTTAGCCAGTTGATCCGACTTATTAGTATAAAAACTCTCGGAACAGTTTACAGATTGCCCTTAGATGCTTTGGCCATCCAGAGTGTGGACAGAGAACGCAGCGTGCTTAAAGATCGCACAGATCCGATGAGACGGATGAACAGATGCTATGCCATTTCGGATTGCCACAAGCACACTGAAACACATTATTATGAAAACCACTATCCAGTTCAACTGTGACAGAAAAAAGTGCCAGCTTCACACACTCGGAGGACATCGCTATCTGCTTCCTTCGCGAGCTCGCAGACGCCCCCGAATGGCGTAGAGCCGTGATTAATGTTTGAGCACTAAATACCTCTCATCCCTCGCCGCTGAGAGAGCTCGGCCAATTTAGCTCTCTCGAGGCCTCCGGCTGTGAGAGGTTACAGCATCACCCGGGAACCCAACCAACGATCTCCGGATGATAGGGCGAGCGCTTTACCATGGCGATCACTTTGTTTAAGTTGACTACAAATGATAAAAATTTTGCCTCCTCTTTATACTTTCAATTCTTTTGTCTGATTTGTACACCGCACAACATGCTCCTGTCCTTACATTATGTTTAGGGGCGTTGCCTATGGTAATTGCCCCAAATCTGGCATAGCCCTCCAATATAAGACCAGGTGGGATTCGCCGTTAGGGTCACCAGGGTAAAAGCACATTGGGATGATAAAAAAATATTTGGTGCATCTTGCATTGACTCTCTTTTTTTTTTTTTTTTTTTTCCTCTTAACAGAAAAATATGTAAGCGGAATTTAAGAGAACTTAAATGAGCCACATGAGCCTTGATTAGATTTTTTAATAATCGACTCTCCTGAGCTGAACTTCTGCATGCTATTTTTCAATATCTAAATTTTTCTAGTGATTCTGACAAACCTTCTAAAACAATAAATCTGCCCTGGAAATAATCTTGGTTTCCTCCAGATGTAATTCTTGGCACTCAGGCCAAAGAGTTCAGTTTTTGGTTTCCTCAGATCGCTGATCCTGAGGAATTAGCCGACGTTTCGATGGAGATCCACAGGACCTTCGCAGCAGGTTCTCCACTACCATGTTAACTTTCAACGAGTTGCTCAGATGAACATTGATGTATTGGGCAAGGACGTGTGCAACATTTTAACTCTTGTCCTTTTTCTGATTAAAAACAGTGTTGGATGTCAATAGGGTGTGTTTACACATTCCATCCCTCCACCCAACACACACACACACAGTCAGTGTTTCCAGAGGTCAACAGCTTTCACCCATCAGCAGTTTCAGAACTACAGGGCTACGTTAATAAAACCTCAACCGTTGCAGTCTTTTGACTTTTTTTTTTTTTCCTTTGTTTTTGACTTGCTCTGAAATTAAACTCTTAATCCTCTGCTGCATCTCTCATACTTGCATGATTCTTCTTAAATGAAATCCTGAAGACACATTTGGTTTTGGCAGAAGGCTAAAACCTGCCTACACACATGCAGATTCACATGTGGTGAGAAATATGATACCCCGTATGCCTGTAATAAGGTGAATTGCACAGTGGTCAACATTCATCTGTAAAATATTAGTTATGGATATTTTATGACTCGGAGTATTAGTCATCGCTTCATATCTTATGCAAGCTTTGTGTGTCTAGAGGATATTTCACTTGTGTGTAAGAGAAAATTTATATGACTTTCAGGTCTATACCTCTCACGGACCAACGGTCGTCATGCCAACGTGGTTTTGCTCTCGCCATTGGTTCCAGAAAGTCGGACCTTTTGATGAAGGAGGCAAGGTGAGTCCGAGGGTTTGAAGACTTACTGTGACTCTGACTCAGGGTCGCCTCACACACTGATAACTTTCCTGCAAACCTCAAAATCGTATGTGCGAAAGACACAAGACGCACCACTTTCTGGCCCCATGATGGTGAGCTCCACAGCATCTTGCGTGCGACCTCAGGCAGGAATTCAGCACCGATGATTGTGAAAACCAGTGTGTGCGAGACGGAATTTCTCAAATGAACACATACGATATGAATTCGTCACTGGGTGGTGGCTGAACGTTTGGCTCCGGTCAAGCTTCGCTGAAATCAGTGCAAGATGAAAGACACAGCAGTGAGATAGCATCTATATCCTGAAGCCAGTCCATGATTACAGCAGTACAAAGAGTGAAAAAATAACTTTTTATACTGATAAAACGAGCAGGAAATATTTACATTGGTTTAATATTTCATCTCTGGATTAAAACATGTTAAAGCAAAATTGGCACACATGTTTCGGGACAGTAAACTTCAAACATTCATGCAGCATTTTGGAGTGAGCAGCAAGTTAAGCCGTACGTTAGTGGTACCTATGATGCTGATGATTACAACAGTGTTTTGTTAAGTAGCATGGAAATTCTAGGTTTAACTAACTACAGTGTCTGTACATGAACCGATCTGAAGCTAACATTGCTGTCAACTCATTAAAATGCTTTATTCTGTTCACAGTGTGAGTGGATGTGTTGATTGGACTCAGTTAAAGGGCAGGGGTAGCTCAGTGTTTAAGGCGTTTAACTACTGATCAGAAGGTTCCATGTGAGCAGTTAGTCGACTATACTGTATTTCTTGACGTCCAGAAGAAGGAAGGAACCCAGATGCTTTGGTTTAGCTGTTTTCGCGGCTGTTGCTAGCACTGCTATGAAATCCCCACACTGATGGTGCTGACTGATGAGGCAAAAAGTTGCATGCTTTCCGATCTGACTCACATGACCAGGTATCATCTATTTAACTGATCTAGAACCACATTCGAAAGTGACTCGTTATAAAAATAAATTAAAAAAACATAATATTTGTGTGTTTAGACAGCCTACAAAAATCTGGTCTGTGTCACGTTAGGGTAAAACAAATAAATAGTCTTGTCACATGTGACATCAAATGTCTTAAATAACCTCCGAATTGGCTGCCTATGGAATGGTATGATGCGCTTACGAGTGCAATGTAATCACTTATGACTCTTCTATGAACCTTCCCAAACTGTCTAAAATAAGAGCTGAAAGCTGTTTACGTTAACACAAAACTAGAATATTTTTTGGACTATATGATCCATGGCACAAATCTAAGCTAAACCCCTACAGTCGGCTACACTCCATGTATGAGCCATAGACAGTATTTAGTGATACAGTTTTGTTTTTCGTCATTGACCTTATTTCAATTACAATTTTTTTTCCAAACTGCAGTGATCTGTCCCAAGCATTGATGAATGTCCTGCCAAACCCCCTAGGATTTCCTACGGTCTTGAGATCTTTCTGGTTATTTTGGGAATGACGGAAAGCCCCCTCTGTGTGTTTTACACATTAGAGAAAATTGACCTTCAGCTTGGCATGCACTTCAATCTGGGCATATAAACTTGCTCGTCATGCCAGCTGCTGGTGAAAGAAAGTGTTTTACTTCATTCGACTTGACTTCAGCATTAACCACATTATTTCATGCACCTCCTCCTAGATGAAGCGGCAAGAAGCTGATCCGTTTCGTCCATAGTGCACTTACACCTGAGACCAATTAAAGCAAAACCCCAGACTTGTGGTTTTCTAGACGGCCCTCCGATTCCGAAAACAGCTTCTCCCTCGACGGACCGTATCGAATTCTTAATGCGAATGCCTTGAAGAGTGACACTGTATCGACCAATCGCAGCTTGTTTTCCATGCTCAAGCACCTCCCGATCTCTTTCCCTTTCCTTCAGGGAGTTCCAGAGGATTTGTTGTGGTTCTACCAGAGCCTTCGTCGGGGTGGGGCAGTGACCCGAGTGGACGAGTGTCTACTGATTTATCGCTACCATGAGCTCGTCATGCCAGCTGCTGGTGAAAGAAAGTGTTTTACTTCATTCGACTTGACTTCAGCATTAACCACATTATTTCATGCACCTCCTCCTAGATGAAGCGGCAAGAAGCTGATCCGTTTCGTCCATAGTGCACTTACACCTGAGACCAATTAAAGCAAAACCCCAGACTTGTGGTTTTCTAGACGGCCCTCCGATTCCGAAAACAGCTTCTCCCTCGACGGACCGTATCGAATTCTTAATGCGAATGCCTTGAAGAGTGACACTGTATCGACCAATCGCAGCTTGTTTTCCATGCTCAAGCACCTCCCGATCTCTTTCCCTTTCCTTCAGGGAGTTCCAGAGGATTTGTTGTGGTTCTACCAGAGCCTTCGTCGGGGTGGGGCAGTGACCCGAGTGGACGAGTGTCTACTGATTTATCGCTACCATGAGCACGCAGCAACGCATTCTGTACTAGAGTAAGTGCGTGCACACACACACACACACACACACAGCTAAATGGAGCTTGACACTAAGACCAAATGCCTTCACAAGGAGACATTTAAACCCTCGGCCATGACCTCAACTGGAAAAGGTTCACGGTCTAGAGGCTTCTATTTTCCTGCCCCCCTCCTCAGGGAATGTCTGACACTCGCCAACTGGTAGATTGCGAATTAAAATCCTAGGACTACCAGGCAGCCGGCGTGTGCTCCTCAGGCAAAGCCTGCAACCTTTTATGAGCCATGCTGGATATCACTGTGGGACAAGTAGTCAGTTTAATAGTGCTGTCCGCAACTAATGCTCATATCCGGGATTTTCCAGCTTTATGACTGAAAGAAACCAAAAAAGAACCCAGCCAACATGGAGTTCCTCCTTAGAATGATGTCCTGAACCCCAAGTGACGACATTTTAACAGTGAATAACACACTATGTTTAACTGAGACTGTAGAACAATTTAATGTAGACCAATCGGCGAACAGATGAAGTCGGTTAAACCCGTAACACTTGACACAACAAAGCGGTCACTCATCACTAATGTAAGCTGTCCTCTTTCTTGAAGACAGCGGAGATTCCTTCCATACTCCAATCATCATAATGTCAACCCCCCACCAGGTAATTTAAATTGAATGGACCGAAGGCCAGCCTGTCTGGTCCGAACCTACAGATAAGCCAATGAGGCACAAATCGCTGAAAAAAAAGGAAATGCTGGCTATGATAGGAAGTCACTGGACACTACAGCCGACTGTGCATGCGAGCCAGTAGGCAAAGGGCTAAACCAGCCTCCAGACTGGCCAGAACCCAATCCGATGAAGCCCCCTTGGGATCCATCCGCCAGACAAACAAGTCCCCACCCTAACGTTCCAGTGCCAGACACCATAGCACAGTCCAGAGGTCCAGTGGAGCCACACCCGAGCGAACAGAGCTGCCCCGATGGCACAGGATTTAGACAGTTCGAATATTAAGGGATTTAATGTTATGACTGATTGCATAAACACCTCCTTCCTGATGAGGTCCGATTTATTAGTTGCATAACATCATGATACTCCGCTTCACCTCATCCACATGTTCTCTCTCTCTTTCTTTCTGTCTCTATATTTCTCATTTTGGTACAACAGCAAGGTTTTCCCACTGATTATTAATGAACCCACAGTGCATCCAAGTTTCAGGACCTGAAAAACGATCCCTGTATGAGCGAGAGAGAAAACGAAGGAAGAGAAAGTAAAAGTCTGGTCCTGCGTGATGAGTCACTAATGCTGGACAGAAACAAACACTTTAACAATCAGTTGTATTGTTCTCTCTCTCTCTCTCTCTCTCTCTCTCTCTCTCGGTTTCTGTGTTCAAATAGAGAGCATAAAGCATCTGTTTCTCTACAGATGATTAGGTTTAACTGATGCCATATGCTTCCTTTTATGATCTTGCAACAAACTAATTAAACTTAAGTCAGTAAGGATACAATAAAAGGGGGAGAAAGCAAGGAACCCAGTAATCAGGCTTCAGTTCAGTTGACGTGTCAATAATCAGCTTCTTGCAACTGCGATACCGACATTGCGTCTTTGTTGGAGGGTGGGTAGTATTTCAGTTCCTTTAGACAGCCATTGTCTTAGCTTCCAAATTTAAAAGAAAAAGAATGAATCAACTTTGTTGGAGATCCATGATACGTAGGATGTACAGTAGGACAAACTCCTGCTTTTTTTTTAATTTATTTATTTTTTTAATAAAATGGCACACACACACACACACGTGTACATACATGCTCCATAACTACTAAGTATTAAGTATTATTACGAAGTACTACAATGTTTTTTTTTTCTTGTGTACCTCAATAGCAGATAGATCAATAGATTTAAAATACAACAACTGACATTTTTGAAAATGTGTTTTTTTTTTTTTCTCCTGTGCAAAAATTAAAACCACTGAAAGCGTAGCATAATGTCCTTGTTTTGACAGGAAATTCAAGACATTTGTTGTGTATCGAGATCATAAACCGTAATCAGTTATAAGGAACTATACCATTCTTGTTTTTTATTTATTTTTTATTCTGGAATACCAGGAATCTTCTTGGCATGACTGGAATCTTTACTCCTACATGCAGAATCTGTGGCATTTGGAGGACAAGTGTTAAAAATCCCCCCATGATGTAGGTGTGTGTGTGTGTGTGTGTGTGTGTGTGTGTGTGTGTGTGTGTGTGTGTGTGTGTGTGTGTGCTCGTGTAGTCCTGTTGCGCTCTGTTCCAAGGTCTGATGACTCTCTTGGATGAAAGACTTGCGTAAAGGAAGTTGTGCGCTTCTTTAAATAACCTGGATGAGAGATCCTCCTTTTCCTTCTCTCCGTTATTTCCTTTTCTCTTTATCTTCCTCTCTGAATGCGCTTAGTGAACCTATGTCTGAGGTTCTATGCGTTTATCTGTAAGGTAGATTTCTGTTGTAGGAGATCGGGTGGGGTAAAATTTGAACATCCAACATACAATTTCACTCGTACACAGTAATACAGTAAAAACACATTACGTTATTTAACACTTTACAATATAATTGAATGGCTTTTAAAAGGGAAGCACATTTGACTCCCTACCCTCAGCTTATTTATACGTAAATTAGTGCTGTCAATCAATTACTTGACTTATAACTTGATTTAGTTGAATTATAAATGTGTTGGAGTAAATAAATTGTTAGAGGAAACTGATTTTGAGCAGATTTATAATATCTCAAACATTAACATTGAACAAATTTTAAATCTCTCGAATGGGACCGGTACTGCATGCAGGGGGGTGTGACAACCCAATGACGATGGGGCTCGAAATTGGATCTTCATATCCGAAAATCAACAACCCAGAACCTTATCCGCCTGACCCCCCACTCCCATGTCTTACATTTAATGTATTATTGTAAAAATAGGTAGCTCGAGCACACAACTTTGGTTTCACCCAAACTTCCTTCTAGAAGCTTTTCATAAAGAAACGTACAGCTCAGCACACCTGGTGATGTTTCCCCTAGTCATCTTATTATCTGCACTAAACCTTTGGTCAAGCTTATTCATATGATTAATTTGAATAAAATAAATAGTAATGCGTTAAAATTTCTAGATTAATCACATGCATTAATGGTTAAATATTGACAGCTCTAATGTAAATGCACATTAAAAACATAACAGAATTTTAAAATATGACTAGTATGGTTTGAAAATAAAATTTAAAAATCCGACATCTACCACCCAGAGAGGGCCTGGGCTAACACATACTTCTTCCGAGACATGTGAAGCCTCCGAATACATCTTTTCGAACTGGTGCTAACACACCATTAGGGAACGGCATAACACACGCGGAGAACAGCACTACCTGATTCCTTGGCTTGTGTCGCTATGATTGATGGAGTGCGGGGTGTGTCTATGCCATTGCCCCTTCCCGAGAGAACATGGCCAAACTGCTCTCTCCTGGCTACAGATGGCTATAGCGTCACCCGGGAATCAGACGTGTGATCTCGGGACGATAATGTCAAGCACTTTATCCTGTTCCACTCAGGGAGCCCAGAATTGTTTCAGTTTTTTTAAGTTTTTTTTTAAACTAAACTAGCACCCCTGGTGGTTGAAGTGTGTAACGTTAGCTATATAATGTCAAATAGAAACAACGTATTGCAATGCAAATGTTATTTTTATTTACTTTAAAACTGTAATGAAAAAAAATCACTATGTGTGAGAGAACTCTTGTAAGCTTTTTTAAAAGGTTTCCAGGATGACAGTAGTGTGTGTCTTAGCCTAGGTGAAAAAATAGCCTGCAACACTGAGGGCGACTTCTGGCAATCCACAAACATCTGACGATCTGACGATCGGCCAAAACACGAAGGAAAATGTCATCTATGAGAAAATCTTTCATACAGTCAGAATTTTAGTAATTAGTTTACTAACTTTTAGCTCATTTCTTGCTATCTAGGTGCACACTGTATGAACCACTAATTAACGCCCTCATGCTGTTGAAATTTCGGCGTCGATAGCTAGTTCTGGTTTATGTGCAGGGAAACCATCTGGAATCTCCGAGTGGCCTTTTTGGAGGAGAGAGTGCTCGGACAATGGGACTCTTTCACCATATGGAATGCTGGGAAACAGGGACGGAAACTGTACCGCAGCCTGACCTCCACCAATCAGAAGAAGGTACACTAATCACAGGTTTATATTAATGTGCTTGTTTTGATACGCCAGCGTTTCTATAGTAACCGTTTATTTACAGGGTTATGTACAGCAGACACCTGTGATGATTGATGCAATTACGTGCAACTTAAATTATTCCAAATTCTTAAGGGCAAAGCTACAGGTCTTACTTTGAGAGAGAGAGAGAGAGAGAGAGAGAGAGAGTATATTACCTAACAGCATATGTTCAGCTAAACCTGGCAGCAGCAGTAACCTCCTGTGTTTACTGGGAGCTTCGTTATGTAAAAGTTAAAGGTGGATGATTACGGCGTCTTTTTTACTAATACTGTATAACTGATCAGAATAACTGAACATCTGTGTTCTTACATCTGTGTGTGTTTTATTTAACTGAGTGTTTTCAGGTTGTTGCTAATGTGTGTAAGAGTTTCCGTGTTTAGTTTCAGTTATTAGTGCAGCAGCTGCGATCGTGTTTACATAGACTTGGGTATGGTGATAATTATGAGGACCTCCTGAACTAATTTCAACACACACACACACAGTTGGCTGGCTTACATGTCTAGAAGTATCACTGCGCACTTGTTTTTGTCAAGTGAAGAAGTGTGTGTGTGGATGTGTTTCTTTATGAGGTCCTCATAATCATTGAATTACCTGATATGTGTGTGTGTGTGTGTGTGTGTGTGTGCCCTTGTCACTTTATAAAGTCCTCATAATCATTAAAGTGTGTGTGTCTGTCTTTTAATGAGGTCCCCATAATTATTGAAGTACCTAGTATGTGTGTGTGTGTGTGTGTGTGTGTGTGTGTGTGTGTATGTGTGTGTCAGGTGAAGGCATTCTGCGATGTAGACGAGAACAAAATTAAAAAGGGCTTCTACACATACGAGGAGTCGAAGGTAACATCACACACCTGATTCTGTCTCTGTTGGTTCCGTCTGTTGACTCGTGTTATTGTTATTGTTTATAAATATTTCTTACTGTAGAAGTTAAGAGGAGATTCTGTTTGTCTTCTTAACATTATGAAGTTATTTTCTTACAGGATCGTCCCAAACCCCGAATACCTGTGCTGCACTACAGGGACGCATCGCCTCCGTTTATAGTGTGTGTAAAACTGGTGAGTACCGTGTGTGTGTGTGTGTGTGTGTGTGCTGGTACATTCATCTGTCTGTTAGTTATCAGCCGTGGTGTTGTTCCTCACAGACCTGTAGTCCACATAATAATGGTATTATTACAGTTAGGGAGAGTCACATGCACAGAGCCTGGACAGACAGGAAACGAGTGGACACACACACACACACACACATATCAGGTATTCTGTTCGTTAAAAGGAAATAATATTTTTCATAATGAGGACGGAACAAAACAAATATTTTCACAAGCACAAAATATTTCACACAGTATTGTATTTATTATGAGGACCTTACAAAATGATAAAAACACACACACACTTGTCAGGTATAATATTCATTATGAGGACCTTACAAAATCATAATCACACACACACAGTTGTTTCCGAGTGACTGTAAACGATGCTAACGAGGTTCCTGTGTGACCAGTTACTGAACCAGTTACACACACTAGTCATGGGAAGTTCGGATCATTTTAGTGACTCGGTTCTTTGAATCTCGTTCATCAAAATGAGCGAATCTTTTTTTTTTATGATTTACTTCATTTCGTTCTTTTGATCAGAAATAAAATAAAATGTTACATTTTCAATAAACACATAATTATATGAGCAGCTCACCTCCTATATCTTCTGGTCCGAGTCGTTCGTTCTTTTAAACCTGTTGCACCGCACAGTGTCTACGGGAGTCACGTGACGAAGGAACGAACGATTCGGACCAAAAGACTCGAAGGTAACGACTCGGTTCTGTTTCCTGTTTATAACCTGCGGAGGTTTCGCGATGATTTGCGCAGAAGAAAATGAACGAATCACTCTCCGAGACGACTCGTTCTTCTGAGTCACGTTAAAGCCTCGTTCAAAAAGAACGAATCGTTCATGAACAACCATCACTATGACACACACACACACACACACACACACACACTGTCACTCTCTATCTCTCTCATGATTCAATATTCAAAGGTGCTTTATTGGCATGACAAATATTTACATCCGTCTCTCTCTCTCTCTGTGTGTGTGTGTGTGTGTGTGTGTGTGTAGGATATGACTGGCGGTGTGTTCGAGGAGACTCTGCTCTCTCTCTCCCTGACCGAGGGACTTCATTACTACCACTTTAACTGACTGATGGAGGGACGATGGAGAGAGACAAAGAAAAGAAATGAAGAGAGCGGGAGATCTGATGTGTCGTGTGTGTGTGTGTGTGTGTGTGTGTGTGAACTCAGTGTTACTGTATGTACCTGATAAGTGCAGTGATTAGGGAGCTGCTCTGATTGGTCAGCGTGCTTTTATTGTTTACTTTTCTCTAAACCACGAAACACTCATTCATCCTGTTATCTCTGTGTGTGTGTGTGTGTGTGTGTGTGTGGGTGTGTGTGTGTGAGATAGAGGGTGTTGAAAGACAGAAGTGTGGCCTTCATGGACAGGAGACAGACAGAGGAATTTGTGTGTTGTGTTAAGACATTATCTGAGGTCAACAGCCATGTTCCTCCCTCTGTGTGTGTGTGCGTGTGTGTGTGTGTGTGTGTGCACAAATAATATAACTTTTCTGTGTTAATCAAGCTACAATAATATTCCTTCAATTGAAATAATGTACAATTACTCAGCAGAATATAATGTGCGTGTGTGTGTGTGTTTTCTGTTTGCTCTTTGCAGTATTTCACTAAATTGTGTCATGTGGTGGAATGTGGCGACTTGGTTACTCGGTTGCTCTTTTTGCGCCATTTTCTCACGGGAAAAATGCAGCGCCACCTGCTCCTGAGCTCTCCAACACACACACACACACACACACACACACAGAAAGAGTGCTCAGGCATTATCGAATTAAAACATGGAAGCAGCCCAAACCCACTCTCCTGTAGTGTTCGAGTACTGCTCAGTCCATCACACACACACACACACACACACACACACACACAATTATTTATTAATTCTTTTTAAACATATTTCCGTCTGCTTGTTTGTTTGGGTATGTCTACTGTAGGAGATATTTTTGTAACTCATTAAAGTTATATCTTTTATAAGTGTACAGTAATGTTTACTTATTTACTGTAATTATTGTTCTCGTACCGATATTTATAATAAAATCCAAATAACAGAGTATCGAGTATCTGTTTCACATACTAGCTTTTTAGATCAAGTTCAAGTCAGACCGGGATGTTCTGTTACGCAGAATAACAGAACCCATTTCTGAGAGTAAACACACCCTTTATTTAATCCCCTGATACACTAATGTAAGGATCACGGTGTCTCACGAGCGCTTGGACACCGTCAGGGTAGAAAGTGTTCTCCGTACGTCGAAGCCATGCTTTACGTCTGAAACGCTGGCCTTCCAGGAACTCCTTTATTGACCCAAACATGTCTCTGAGCGAGGTCAGGACTGTACGAGGAATGCGGCAATAACTCACAACCGAATTCCCGTGGTGTGCAAGTGGTGTTGGTGAACGACTGTGGGTACAGCTGACAACAAGTTATTTGTTGATTTTTTCGAGGATCAGTTGTTCCACTCGCTGAATGTTCACGGGAACGACTCCGAGCCACCTCGGCCCGAGATCGTCTTTCACAGACGTATGACGTTCTTTAAAACGTTTGCACCGTTCAAATGTTTTACTGCGGCTAAGAGTCTCATCACCGTACTGTGCTAAAAGTCTTCTGTATTCATCAGAAATTTCCTGGTTTGACTTGAACGTCCCCTGTATGTACTTGTCTTAGCTTATCAGGTATTATTTCATCTCTATTTTTATGTAAAACCATATTTTTTTTTCCTCCTCAACCAACAATTATCTTTACAGCTTGTGCTTGACACTACAAGCGATTTGGAATTAATCCCCTGTGCATGTCTTTGGACTGTGGGAGGAAACCGGAGTACTCTGAGGAAACCCACCAGGCACGGGGAGAACAAAAACAAATAAGGTTATTCATTAGTGCAGGACTCTGATGGGCACTGAAGGGCAAAACAATAGGTATCCCTCTAAAGAAATCATTTTAACATAGACTTGTTAAATCACTCAAACTAAGTCTGTTAGAAAATATTAAATACACAAGAGAATGGTGTGATTTTCAGGCTGAAACATCTCACATAAACTGAGAAGTAAAGAGCATATTAAATACAATCGAGGAACGTATCTGAGACACGATGTGTAGGATGACTTGCTGTATTAAATGGAGCTGAGATGTAGAAACCAAAAAAAACAGAATATTATACAAATGTCTGCTAATACACTGTTTATGTTCAGTACAGATATGGTAAATGATGATAAACACTGAATGAAACAAGAGCTGTCATGAAATTAATGGGTTAATCCAAACATTGTTTTTTTTTTTTTTTTTTTTTTTCATTTTCATCAGTTAATCCAAACAAATTTATACGCCAGTCTCATCATTTCATCGTTCCGGTTCATTCCAAACATGGTGGTTCAGTGGGGTCAAGTTCAGTCAGGACACTTGAGTTCTTCCACTCTAAACTTAACACACCATGCCTTCATGGAGCTGGCTTTATGGATCTCACAGGGCCATTGTCATGCTGGATAAGGGCTTGGACTTTAAAGTTCCAGTGAAGGGAAGCGCTAATGCTACAGCACATAGAGATATTCTAGATCCGTGGCCCTGGGTGACCGCCTGCCCTGCACATTGTAGAGTTTTCCTTGCACACAAAACTTCGGTTGAGATAAAGCTGCTAATTAGCCTTTTAGTTAAATCAGGTTTCCTGGGAGCTGGGGAAACACCAAACTGTGACTTTGCTGCATAGCCACATAAGGGTGTGATGGTCAGGGGTACACATACTTGTGTAGTGCAGATACTGCACTTATTAAGAACATTAATCCTGATTGTGTTATATATATTTTTTTACATTTCTTTTAGTAAAATATTTTTATTAATTCTTTTGCAAGTTTCATTTTAAAAATGAGGTTATGCAGTGTGTACAGCCACGGCCAAAAGTTATGAGAACGACACAAATATACATTTTTTTTTTTTTTTTTTTTTTTACGATGTCTGCTGCTTTCAGTGTTTTTAGATCTTTTTGGGGGGTTTTGTTTGCCCACCTGCCTCTTGAGGATTGGCCACACGTTCTCAATGGGATTAAGTTCTGGGAGTTTTCTGGCCATGGACCCAAAATTTCAATGTTTTGTTCCCTGAGCCACTTAGTTATAATTTTCCCCCTTATGGCGAGGTGCTCCATCGTGCTGGGAAAAAGCATTGTTTAGGAGAAGTTGCTCTTGTAGGATGATGTCGTACCAGTCTTTATTACAAATGTGAGTCAGGATGCTTTACTGTCGGCATGACACAGGACTGATGGTACGGAACTCAGACAGGCTTTAAGAACAATAAGAAAACAATAAGAAAGGGGACTCATCAGAGAAAATGACTTTACCCCGGTCCTCAGCAGTCCAATGCCTGTAACTTTTCCCGGATATCAATCTGTCCCTGATGTTTTTTTGTTTTTGTTTATTTTTGTCCTGGAGAGAAGTTGCTTATTTTCTGCCCTTCTTGAAACGTATCAAGGTAATCGGGACCATCAGTCCTGTGTCATACCTACAGTAAAGCATCCTGAGATCATGCATGTGTAGTATCGCTTCTCAACCAAGGGAGTGGGCTCACTCACCAAAAAAACAGTAATAATAAATAAATAAATTGCCTAAGAACACAGTCATGAATAAGGAATGGTACAAACAAACATCGTCCCAGAGCAGCGTCTCCCACCAATCCAGAAACAGGTGATGAACAATGCCATTTCCAGCAGGTTGGAGCTCCTCGACATAAGGTAAAGGTGATAAAGTCTGGGTCCATGGCCAGGACTAACTCCCCAGAACGTAATCCCACTGAGAACGTGTGGTCGATCCTCAAGAGGCGGGTGGACAAACCCAAACTCCAAGCATTGATTATGTAAGAATCGGTGAGGGATGTGGCCGCCAAGTTGATTGACAGCATGCCGGGTCTTGTAAAAGGAGGGTCAACACTGCAAATACTGACTCTATGAAAGCTTTTAACACTTTTTAAAATCCTTATAATTGTACTTCAGTAGACCAGAGGAACATCTGACACGAAGATCTAAAAACACTGAAGCAGCAGAACTTTGTGAAAATTAATATTTGTGTCATCTGCAAATCTTTTGGTCACGACTGTAATGTATTCTGTACACACACACACACACACACACACACACCGTGCTCTGATTAGAGCTGTGTGTCCGTCTCAGTCCTGGAGGTGTGGCGTGGGCGTGGTTTTTGTCTTGGGTAGGAGGGTCTCCTGAACCCACCCACTCACTCACCAACACACACACACACTCACACAGTAGCGCGCTCGTGCCGTGTCCGCAGTGCAGTGCGCCCGGCTCGCGCGCTCTGGACGACACGAGATGAGCTTTCCCCGGAGTTTTGGAGTTTCCGTGGCTCAGATCAGAGGAGTGAAACGTTAAATTCTTCTTTTTTTTTTTATTTCAAATATATATAATTACAGGATACGTTGTTCAAACCGTGCACGATGAGGATGAAGGTGATGCGCGCGCTCCTGGTCGCGTGCCTGTGCTCGAGCGCAGTGGCGCAGTACTCCAGTGACCAGTGCAGCTGGAGAGGGAGGTACTGAACCTTACTGTTGTTATTATTATTATTATTATTATTATATTACTCTCATTCTCACTGTGCTTGATTGTTCTCACCATTTATAAACCATCTGTTACACTTTTAACTGGGGGGAAAAAAATCTACAAATCTAGAAAACCTAAAAGATCTGTGTGTGTGTCTGGTGAGGGCTGTTTTTTTTTTTTTTAAATATATAAACACTTATAGGTCATGCAGTGGAGGTGTACTGGTTAGCACTCTCACCTTGCACCTCCAGGTTTCTGGTGCATGGAGTTTGCATGCTCTCCCTGTGTTTGGTAGGTTTCCACCTGGTACTTTGGTTTCCTTTAACAACCCAAAGACATGCAGATTAGGATAATCGGCATTCCCAAATTCATAGTGTGTGAATGTGCTCTGCAATGGATTGGCATCTTATCCAGATACACTCCACCACCCCACCCCCCCCCCCCCCCCCCCCCCAAATATACACTATACATCTGCAACACAATTAGTTCTACACTACTGCCGTCTGGAAGACAATACATAAGTGTCAAGTCACAGACAAAAATACTTGTAAATAGTTTTTATCCAAGCTTTTAGACTTCAGAATAGCTCCACCTTAAAGTCCTTAAATACCTGAATTCCCCTTTATATCCTGTATATGTTTTTTTTTTATGTCTTTATGTGAGTTGTGTATGTGTATGTTCCTACGTGTGGTTAGGGCAAAATAAGAATTTCATTGTACTGTCTAAACATGGTGTTTTTTTTTTACTGTGCACATGATGATAAATAAACATAATGATTTTATTAAGGGGTTTCAATCAGGCCCCATACCGTGGCAATCTTAATGCTTCAGCATGCCAACACAACTTGGACACGACTATGCTTCTATGCAACTTGACTGTGCCACAGTACACTAAGCAATGACTATAAAGACATGATTTGATGAGTTTGGTGTGGAAGAACTTGCCTTTGGGATGAACTGGAACGGAGAAGCCAGGCCTTCTCATCCAACATCAGTGCTTGACCTCATAAATGCTCTGCAGAATAAATGGGCATGAATTTCCACAAAAACACTCCAACATATTATGGACAGCCTTCCAAGAACCAGGACCAATAATGTGGTCCATATTGACGTATATGTATTTGTATTCAATGTAACTGCAAGTCTGGCCAAATACTTTTGTCCATATAGTGTATCTGCTCAGAATCCAGACAGGTCCTAGTCTATCATATCTTAAGTTTTACTATAGGCTAGATGCATTATAAATTAGAGGTGGGGCTTATTTAATTGACAAGTGGGATGATTACTATTATTAATAGAAATGGAATGAAATTTGAATTCTTTTTGTAAAATCCTTTTTCTATCAGCACAGGGAACAGGGGGGCGGGGCTGGAGCCTATTCCAGTGATGGGGCGGTAATCCATCCTAGTGTCTTAAATGTGATATTTATTTATTCATTTATGTCAATGTACGGTTGTGGGATTTCACCAGATCCGATATTGTTGTTGGAGTGGTTAGTATTACTGCCTCACCCTCCAGGGTTTTGGGTATGGTTGTATATCTTGCCTCCAGTCTTGGTGGAGTTTGCTTGTTCTTCCCTGTGTTTGGATCGTTTCCTCCTACATTCCACAGACATTCAGTGGAGGCTGATTGGCAATTCCAAATTTCTCTGTTGGGTAAGATGTTTTGCAATGAGTTGGCACCCCATCCAGAGTGAGATCAACTACTGCTACCCCACCCCTGAAAACTCAGGATAAATGGGACAAATGAATGATGATGATGTTTGATTTTAATAGTTTTTCTAAAATAAGTATGATTTAAAATAACTCTTTCTTTGTGAAGTCCTACAATTTCATAATCTTGTTGTTAGTGTGTTACTTCAAAGGTATCTTTCAAGTTTTATTATTATAAATATCTTTTTGGAACCCTTTAAAAATAATTGAAGCTTTGGTACATATGTTTTGATTAGTGTACTTTGAACCATTTTGTGGTTCCATCTGTGATAGAGTTCTGCATGTAACCTTTAAGGTTTCAACATCAACTTGAAAAAGAATTGAAGCTGATAGATGCAACATTTTTTTGCATAAGAACAATAGGATTATGTTATTGATCTTAACAAGATGCCCAGAAACACAGGTGAAAAAATACCTTCACATCCTGTCATGTCATTGAAGTCACTACACTACACCACCACAAAATGACAATAATCATATCTCACTCCTTTTATCTAAAAGAACAGAGAGGGATAATGTTAAGGTATAGAGGCTGGAGAGACAAATGTTTAGCAGGCCTGCTCCTGTAATCACTTATTTTTGTTCTTACTGCTTCCTTCACACGTGCTCCGTCTCATTGGCTCATTAACACATGTTTCACAAGGTTATAAACGGTGCGAGTGTGGTAGGGTGTCGAAGTTTTGTTTCCTGTCCTTAACACCTCACGTTTATCTTCATACAGAGCTATTCGGGGGGAGGGGGGGGGGGGTAGTTTAAAGGGTGAAAACACACAATTGAAGAAAAGGAAGACGTTTGGCCCAAAACACTGAAACGCAATTCTCCGGCTATAGACGTAAAGTACATATCAATTTCAGTTTCCAGCTTCCAGTGGAACGTTGTAGAAGCCCAAAACATGGTAATTAAGGGGAGAATATCTACTTATTTATTTGAGCTGAACTTCCCCCCTTCTGCCCGTTCTCACTCTCTCTGATCTTATCCCACCAATCTGGCGTCTATTAGGCCACTCTGGGATCAATTGGTTTAATTGGCTCCAAAGACATGATTTAATGACTGATTAGAAGCAAAAGCAAACCTCTAATGAGGAAGTGCTGGAATGCGGTGAAGGCACGGGTGTTATTTATTCTCTTTTTTCCTGATGCAAGGAAAGCACACAGAATAAGGCACGGTAGATATTAGATAGAGTTCCGTAAAGTATGGTGGAGATTATCAGGCTTTCGATGTATAACTATAGTGGATAGTGTATGTGTCTTTTACATTTGCTGGTTACATTCAATTAAATTTAGGTTCATTAACAAGGACATTATAGGACATTTAATAATAATGAAACCCGTTGTAAAGCATCTTTAAAAGAATAACATTTATAGATATAAATTAAGGATAATTTGTCCATAATGAGCAAACCAGTGGACATGATGAAGAAACCTTGAAAGGAACCAGACTCAAGCAGGGAACACATTCTCGTTCAGCTGATACCAGATAAGTGTGGCCATAAATCAGTCCTTCCTATGACCGTGTGCTCTGAGGTTGAAAGTGCAGAAAGTAAAACAGGAAATGTCTTTTAGTTGATATAAAGTCCACTTTGTTACGGTTGCCAGTGTTTCATGACGAAACAATGAAACAACAATGTTTTTGTGCCACTTTCTGTTCTTAAACTATTTGAGCAATTTGAATCAAAAGGCGATATTGTGAAATTGTAAATGCTGTTTAATTATAAACTACGGGCAAGCAAACCTGCGGAAAAAGTTTAAGTATTGAAAAAAAAACAATAATTAACAAAACAACTTGAAGTAACTTTATACGGAGGTGAACTTGATTTATGTAAACTGTAATCTAAAAATACACAGCCATAATCAAAATGGGCTTATGATTGCAAAGCTAGTAAGGTTTGGGATTAAGAAAAAAGTACATATATTTATGTATGTATATACAATATTTAGACTAAATGTTAATTTGTGTTTTTTTATCTAATAATTTCATTTTAAGAATTGCATTTTTGCCTTTTATATACAGATACTTAAATTATTAATATTATTATCAATAATAATAATAATAATATTAATAATAATAATAATAATTATTATTATAAACAACTTTAAAATGTTTGCATAGATCCTCCTAACATCACAAAACAAATATATAAATAAAATCAGTCAGTGTGTGTGTGTGTGTGTTGGAATCGGAGGTGAGACTTTGAGCTTCCTGGTTAATATTTTATCTCTGATTTCCATAAATGCTGCGTGCCGACCCTCCTTCACCCCGGGCTAAATTACGCTGAAATATAAATCAAACCCGCCGCACCCGCTTTGATCGCTCTTTTATGGTCCAGAAACAACAGAACAATGCAAAGATCAAGAGTCACACAGGCTTTAAAAGCCAGCTTGTCAGGAAGTTTGGTAATGTTTAAAAAAAAGTTTTAAGGCTATAGAAAGAACATTTCTTATAGTACTTAATACTTACTGATTAATGATAAACATAGGGTACAATTAATTTTCCATTAATTAATTAATCCATTTTTTTTTAATGGATCAAATTTTTTTTTTGTTTGCATTTTATGTGATAATTCCCTTATATTCCTGCAGTGTACTCTAAACTAGCATTTATGTAAACAAGCGAGTATTGAGCCACGCCTCCTAGAGAACATCATGGCTGAATGACAAGCTGAGGGATGATCTTTTCTTATATAAGGTCACATAAGGGGTGGGTATCTAATTGCCTTGTTTAATCCCAGGCCAATATAAACAGCAAAGAGATTGTTTTCTTCTCAACAAACTCCTGTTTAAACAAACTCCTCCATTTTGTCTCGCTAGTGGTCTGACCCATGAGGCTCATGCCCGCGATGTGGAGCAGGTGTACCTGCGTTGCTCCGAAGGTTCCCTCGAGTGGCTTTACCCCACCGGCGCCATCATCATCAACCTCAGGCCCAACACTTTTCCCGAAGCGGGTGCTGAAACCCGACTGAGCGCTTGCGTGAAGCCTCGAGCAGATTCTCGCGGAGCCAGCGTGTTCGTGGAGCGAGCTGGAGTAATGCGGATGCTGCTGAGCGAGGAAGAGCAGGCAGCCGGCCGGGTCCGCTGCTTCAGCCTTGACGAGGGGGCGCTGTTCATTCAGGCTGCGGCGCACTCAGACATCAGCAGGAGAGTCACAGCGTTTCAGTACGAGCTGATCAGAGGAGAGAGAGCGAAGGCACCTGGAGAGACTCTTTCACCTTCAGGTAAACTCCAGGTTTTGTGGTTTGGTTTATTTATGAAAATAACCGGCTATAAGTGAACTTGCTTGACCAATCAAATTGGGTTTTGCGTAAAAATAAGGTGCGGGTTGGTCATGTTTATTAACAAGATGTTCCAAGCTTTGCAGCAAAATGATAGTTTGTTTTGTGAAACTACTATTCTGATTCAAATGTCTGATATTGATTTAAAAATATCCCAAAACATTTAGATTCCATCATAATTTGCAACTCTGAATGATTGCATTTTCAAACTTGGTGCTTTGTACGTGCAAAGAATGGGGAAAAAAAACATGAAAGCCTTCATGTGGTTTATTCTGATGCTGTAGATTTGATGCTAATCAGTAAACAAGTAAGGAACACATGATGAGCCCCAAGGCTCCCTCATGTTTACAAGTAGAAATTTCACGTTTCAAGACAAGTTGTCTTTTCTTTTTTCTGGTTGGAGGTTGGGAATTAAAGATTACGAATGCGACATACCTCCCTGTGTTTTGGTGGGTTTCCTCCAGGTATTCAGATTTCCTCCCACAGTCCAAAAACATGCAGATTAACCTAATTGGCGTTTCTGGGATTGTAGTAGTGTGTGAATGTTGACCGGAGGTCCTACCACAGTCGTACAATATGGGAATAAATACAATGGTCACCATTGGCCTACATGGCCCCTAGTTGGACTACAGAGGCTAGATGGATGGATGGATGGAAATTCAACATAAATACAGTGCTGTACAAAAGTCTTGACACCCCCCTCTACCCATTACTTTCTATTGTGCTTCGAAAGCTCCAGATGTTTGTGATTTGTTAATGTAGTCTTGAGGAATAGTTCTTCAGGCTTCCTTAAGGACATTTTTGTCTCCCATGTTCTTTTGCACCTTGCGGGAAGTTGTAGACTTGTCGTCTGCAATGTGTGATTGCTTGCCGTCTGCGTCACTGTGTTTTGTCTTACGACCTGATAACGACTCAGATTCGAGACGTCGGAGCGTAACTCCACACCCGGCTGATGTGGGAGAGGTGAAAGATGGGGGGAGAAAAAGAGCTATGAATGATCAAAGAGAGATGGGGGTTGGAAAGAAAGAAGGGGGGAATGAAAGAGGAGAGTTTTTACAGCCATGGACTAGACAGACCCCTGAAACATGACCCCACACGCACTCACACACACACCTCCCACTTTCATGTCCTTAGTGACATAAAAAAATAAACAGCTTAATCAGAAGGTCCAGCTCGGGTTAGTTTAGGCCTCTTTGGCTGCCAATCACGGCTTCACGTTTCGCACGAGCGCCCGGTTTGTTTTATTAAACATGATCAGTTAAACCGTGCGTTTGATTGCTTTTGATTGCTCGGCTTGTTAGGGATGTCATGAAAGGCAGCATTGTATCCCCAGAGCCTGCAGGGTTAAAATGTCACGTTAACTCCATGACTGGAATTACACCAGTGAGACACAGCGGCTTCTCTTCTGCTTAAAAAAATAAAAATAAAAAAAATCAATAAATACACGAATTAATAATAGATTATGTTGTAAAACGTTAGGACCCTGACAGATACGCGTGTCCTGTATAAGGATGATCTTGAGTGCATTACTATAAACCTACACTACTGTCTGAGCTGCTGTTTTTAGAGAATTAATCAACTCTATCTGACCAATCAGAATCCAGAACTCTGCAGTGTATGGTTGTTGTTGTTTTTAGTAGAATTGGTTAGAAAGTTGTATTTTGTCAAGTGATTAACCCTGCAAGGTTTAAACACATGCACACACACATACTCACTAAGAAAGTGGTTGCTCCTTGGCTTCATCTGTTGGTTCTGCTCACTTTAACTCAAAGGTCCGTCTGATCCTATGAGAGAGAGAGAGAGATTTGTAAAACTGTGAATATGTAAAATTCTAACTGATTCAGACACTAACACACTGTTTTTTGTAGAAAAAGGTTATACACACACACACACACACACACACACACACTCACACACACACACACACACACACACACACACACACACAGAGAAAGATACACGTCAGAGACTTAGTCTGTG
>JAQQZT010000010.1:2300910-2312377 GCA_030068275.1 Clarias platycephalus | reverse complement strand
GATTGTGTGAAGCTGCTTTGAGGCAATGACAATTGCTAAAAGCGCTATACAAATAAAATTGAATTGAATTGAATTGTCTATTGTCACTGGACCTTCCAACAGGACAATGATTCCAAGCATTCTACGAAGTCCATTAAGGCATGGTTTGAGATGAGGACTCTAGAGTGGCCATCACAGGCATCTTTAAACCCATAGAAAATTTTTCTTTAAAAAAAGCAGTTGCAGCATGCAACACTACGAGTCTTACTAGAGGCCATTTCCCATAAGGAATGAGCTAGGATCCCTCAGAAACACTGCCAGAACCTAGTGTCTGGCTATAAATCACATTTGCAGCAGGTCATAGTAGCTAAAGTCAAGTTAAGTAGGCTAATAGTTGAAGGGGGCTCTAATAAATACTGAAGATGTTTCTCATCAAGGGGTTGAATAATTTTATACTGTAGTAATCATTAAAATTAGGATTTTTTTGTTGACTATGTTGTGTGAGCTATTTAAATCGCTCTTGATTCACTGATTGATTACAAACAGATGCATGTTAGTAATTGTGGCCAAAAATAAATAAATAAATAAATAAATAAATAATGATGGTTGAAAAATTCTGTGCATATCTGTATATTCATCAACTGATTTCCTATCATCATATTGTAAGTGTGCACTTTAAAACAAGTATAAATTATATTATTACAGTAAATAATAGTATTTCACTCTACTTTAACACACACATTATATTTACATTTATAATTGTTCATATCATCACTCTTCTGTTCACATTAATTACAAAAATAGACTTTACACTTATATTAATAAACTAAATGTTGCTTACTGTATATGGTAATTTGGGTGATTTTTAAAGAATGGAGGATTCATAATGTTTAATAATGTGCACTAGTGTCTATGCCTCCATTGTAAATAAGAGGGTTGTAGTGTGTACTGGCTGTTCTTACACACAGAATTAGGATATTTTTACACACTTTTAAAAATGAATGAGAAAACTGAGAAAGTCGTACTTGCTGCTGACTGACACCTTGTAGTTGAACAATGAAATGCATGTATAATGACAACAATAGTGTTAGTTTAGGGCAGTGGTGGCTCAGTTGGTTAAGGCTGTGGGTTACTGGGTTACTGATCGGAAGGTCGGCGGTTCGAACCCCAGCATGGCCAAGTTGCCACTGTTGAGCCCTTGAGCAAGGCCCTTAACCCTATCTGCTCCAGGGGGCGCTGCTCCTAAGCTGGCTGCCTGACCCTGCGCTCTGACCCCAGTTTCCTAATTGGGATATGCGAAAATTGAGCAATTTCCCTCTGGGATTAATAAAGTTCTAATTATTATTATTATTATTGACCCAATAGCAGTACTTACAGTTCTTCTTCTTCTTCTTTTATATACTTAAGCACTTACGGGCCAAATTAAATATGTGGTAAAGGGGAACACATGGACATACTGTATAAGAGTGGTGGAAGATATAGGACTATCTACAGTACTGTTTAGGAGATGCAGTCTGAAGGAGACTAGAGACTGTAAGGTGTTTGCTTGGGTGTAACAACGCAGATCTCACAAGGTGCAGAACCACATGAAAACACTGTTTAGACAACAGATCTGGAATGTTTATGTTTAGGGCCCTGATATCATTATAAGCCAGCGTGAAAGTGAAAAAAAAAAGCAGCATGCCATCAGTCTAGCATACGCTCTCAGTCTCAGTTTAAAAGTGAAAAACACAGAAGGATCACATATAAATCCTCTGTAGGGGTGGAATTTGAGGATGACTTTGGAGGTACAGAAGAAGAAAATGAGATTGAGAACTGAACTCAGGATTAGATGGTGGACGTTGAGGAATGAAGATTTTTGTGAGAAATTTAGAGAGGTGAGTCAGGTACTGGATAGTGATGAACTGGTCAGCTACTAGAGATGTGATAAGGGAGACAGCTAGGAAGTAGTAATATCAGCTAGTAATATCAGTAAGGTTGAATTAAGAACAGTTAAAAAATGAGGTCGGCTGCCATCACATCTGCTCCAACCTCTTTTTTGTTGTTTTTTTCTCTTTTAAGTGACTTTAAACCAGTAAATTATTCACCATTGATTACATTAGGTATGATAGAAATATCCTATTTCTAATGGAATACAATGTATTCACAATTCGACGATTTTAATCCTGGATACAAGCTGGCTGAGTAAGGTACTAAGGGAGAAAAAAGGAAGCGACCCAAAGTGGCAGCCCCGGGGGAAACCAGCCGGCATCAGGAACAGGTTAAGTTTAAGAGTGCCAACCTCAAATGTGCCAAACTTTTATCAGTACATCACCTGCCCCAACAGGGGTGAAAGGACACTGGACTATTGCTACACAGCACTCAAAGACACTTACAGTACAAGGCACAGTTTCTAGAAGATGATATTATGCAAAAACGAGCCTCAGAACATTTCCCAATCCATGGGTAGAAGCCATGGGTGAATAAAACCATCCGCAACTCTCTAAGATCACACACTGCTGCCTATACTTGCGTTGGTTGACATGGACTCATACAAGGCTGTGTCATACAATGTTCAGTAAGTGGTGATGAAGGTGAAGCAGCGCAACCGGAGGAAACTAGCTCCAAACAGAGTGACTCTAGTACCTGTGGCAGAGACTAAGGACAATATCTGAAAATAAAGCACAAACATTCGGTATGATGAACGAGGACATGTGTCTGGAAGATGAGCTGAACACTTTCTACGCTCTCTTCAAGGGTGTAGCTAATGATGCTAATAGGCCCAGTGTCAGGGGCAGGTGATGTGTGACCACTTTTGAACGTTTGTAAATATATCTGAATAAGAGCATCTGCCAAATACCTAAATGTAATAACAATGCTAATGCTAATGCTAGCTGCACTAATGGCTGCAGACAGCCATTCAGTAGTGATGAAGTGCTTTAAAAAGCTGATCAGAGACTTCATCATCTCTTTACTACTTGACCCACTAGATCCACTATAGTTTGCTTACTGTCCAAACCATTCAACAGATGATGCCGTCTCTCACCTCCTTTATACACTACTCACTCACCTGGACAAGAGGGGGAATTATGTGTTTTTTGTTGATTACAGTTCAGCATTTAACACTATAATTCCCTCCACACTAACCATCAAGCTAGTGCATTGGGACTCAGCCTTCAGATACCTTTGTGTTCATATCACATAGGGTCTGGCATTGTCCTGTCACATCAACACAATGGTGCAACAGGCCCAGTGGCATCTCTACTGCCTCAGATACTTGAGCAACTTCAGACTGCCCACCTAGGTACATAGGAACTTCTACTACTGCACCATAGAGAGCATCCTGACTGCAAACATTGCAACCTGGTTTGGGAACAGCACCGTGCAGGACAGAAGAGCTCTCTATAGACAGGCAGTACTGGACCAAGACCTGGAAGATAGTGAAGGACCTCAGCCACTCCATCAATGTTTTCTCTGTTGAGGTCAGGAAAGCATTTCCACTTGTGAAAGTCAATACAGTCTGCTCCTACTCATACACCACTCAAAACATTGCATATTAAACCTCATGTTGTGTTCGTTTGAGGGTCACACTCATTATGTTCCCAGTCACTTTTTACCGGATCATTTAATTTCAATAATACATGCATTATTACCTAATGTTGTATTAGACCTTTTTTTTTTTTACTTAAGAGTGCCAACCTCAAACGTGCCAAACTTTTTTTCAGCACATCACCTGCCCCAACAGGGGTGAAAGGACACTGGACTATTGCTACACAGCACTCAAAGACACTTACAAGGCACAATTTCGTAATTTTTTTTAAACAGTGGCACAAAATAAGAATTTTTGCGTGACTGGTATGATTTAATGAAAACAAAAGCCCAAATGTACACAGGGAAAACTATATTACAAATATAATGCTTGACCCATACACTGTATGACCATATTTACAATTATAAAGTATCTCTAATGTCATTTCTAGGACTCGCCCCCTGCAGGGGCGAAATGAAATCAATTCTCCTAATTTTCTCCGGAACACCATCAGTCAGTTCATCTGTGTACACTTGCATGTTCCAGGCACATCATGTCTTTCCATCACATGCTGCCCATATCTTTATACCATACTAAGATGGTTTGTTTGGGATATACTGCTTAAAACCAATGAGATTCTCATCAACAGTGATGTCAGGTCCTGGTTTGTGGTAGGTGCACTTCTGACAAACTTCCTAGCTTTCATTGACTGCGGGCTGCTCTTGTCATCGAATCACACATGACAGGATATGGAATGTCTGCAAAGATTTTATAGCGAGAAGAATTGCCTGACCAGTGTCCTTTAAAGAGGATGAAGAGTGGAAAGGCAATTAGTTCGAAGGACATTCCAGTGGAGACATGGAAGTGTTCAGGAAAGATGGCAGTGAAGTTTCTTAATAGATTATTTAACAAGATGTTGTGATGAAAGTGAGAGGATGCCTGATGAGTGGAGAAGAATTGTTTTAATTCCAATTTTTAAGAACAAGGGAGATGTGCAGAGCTACAGCAACCACACAGGCATAAAGCTGATGAGCCACACCATGAAGTTATGAGAGAGTGGTGGAAGCTATATTGTGAAGAGAGGTGACAATCTGTGAGCAGCAGTATGGCTTTATTGCCAAAAAAGAGCACCACACATGGCATGTTTGCTTTAGGAATGCTGATGAAGATGTATAGAGAAGGTCAAAAAGAGTTGCACTGTGTGTTTTTTAGATCTAGAGAAAGCATATGACAGGGTGCCCAGAGTTGCTTACTAGATTATTTAACAAGATGTTGTGATGAAAGTGAGAGGATGCCTGATGAGTGGAGAAGAATTGTTTTAACTATGATATTGCATGAGGAATTCAGGAGTAGCAGAGAAGTATGTAAATGTGGTCTGCACTTAGCCCCTTCCTGTTTGCAATGGTGATGGACAGGTTGACGGATAAGGTTGGACAAGAGTCCCCATGGACTATATTATTTCGAGTGCCACTGTACTCAGGTTATCTATGTGTAATATAACAATTTTTAATTACAAAAAAAATAACATTTGTGTAATATGCACTCACTCTCATTTTTTATTTATACTGCCTAATACTGTATATATTATGATATATATTCGATATGGCTACGAAATTTAACCTTGACCAGTTTACTATTTGCCCCACGTTAGAGTAGTTAAATGTATTGCCCATGACCATAATCTCGCTGGTCACCTTGGTGTAAGGAAGACTTACCTTCGCATTTTAAATCATTTCTTTTGGCCTGCCATTAAGTCTGATGTTGTCATTTACTGTATATCAAATTACAGGGAAATCTAATCAGATTATTCTCTCAGCTCCTAACCCAACCTATCCCTATTATGGAAGATCTTTTTGAGAGGATTTTGTTAGATTGTGTTGGTCTCCTTCCTCAAACTAAATATGGTAATGTGTATCTGCTAATCCTGTTGCCGCTGCTACTAGCTAACTCAAAGCCATACCTATGTGTAGCATTAAATTTTGGTGCCATGATTGTAATTTTGAACAGGATGTTTCTGCTATGTATGTATGTATGTGTGGGTATATACTGTATATTCTTCTTCTTTGTCGTTCGGCTATTACCTTTCAGGGGTCGCCACAGCGAATCATCTGCCTTATATATACTGCATATACTGTACTGTACTTAGTATTTACAAATATATACAGTGTATATTATACATTAAGTGATGGGACGTACTGTGCCGATGCTTTGAAGAGTTTTTCGAGAAGTCCAGGAACTATTTAGTGAAGCATGTATCTGTTAGGGATAACCTCTAGTGGGCGCCTTGCGGTCAGAGACTCTTTTTGTGTCTTTCGTGCTTTTGTTAGTGTTTAACTGCATATCCCAGAATGCACCTCAGTCAGGTGAGGGGAGCGCTCACCTGAACCGAGGTGGCTCATTAGTTTCTGTATAAGTTGTCGTGTGTTTAGTTAGTCTGTGCATCTGTTTTGTAAAATTGCTGTTGTGTTTAACCAGTGTTTCTGCATTGTGTCTGTTGCCATAGTTCCTGTTTTGCTAGTCTGTTGTAGTACTGCTGTTTTGGTTTTGTCATAGTTTCATAGCTTGTTCTTTCATAGTTCCATGGTTAGAGTTTGTTTGTTCATGTTGTGTTTTGATTACTAAAAAACATCTTAACCTCTGCGATTTTGCCTCTCCTGCAGCCCACACACAACACCCATGACAGAATGCAAGATGGTGACAGTGGCATAGCGGATGGGCCTTCCCTGGATTTTTTTTTGGGGGTGGGGGATAAGGGCTGTGACTGTGACGCCGTGGCAAGTGGACTTTGTGGGCTTGCCATCCAGAGTAACATCATGGAGCGCGTAGGAGCGAGTGGAGCGAGATCGGAGAGGGGCTGGAGAAGGTGCGATATGACGCATGCCCCCAAGGACACAGTACGACGGAGCTCAGGGTGACGTGGCTCCCCACACCGACCAAGAGGAACGGACCAGGAGGTCTATGCAAGGCGGTGACCAGGGTGAGGGTGCACTGCTCCAGAAACAGCTCGTCCAGCTCGACAGAGAGGCAGGTGACTCAAAGTCCAGCACCCAGTCTCCAGTTCACCTCGGTGGGCGGCCAGACCTGCCAGAGATCCTCGGTGGAGGCCCAGACCTGCCAGAGAGCCCTGCTGAGGGCCTAGTCAACCCAGAAAGCTCTGCACTCCACTCCACTGCTTGCTCTTGCCGCCACTCGGCCTCAAGGATGTCATGCTCCCGCCTCTGCCCTCGAGCATGTCGTTCCAGTGCTCGTTCCACCACCCAGCTTCGGCGACTATCCAGTGCTCGTTCTGCCGTCGCCCAGCTTTAAGGATCCTATCTTGCTCGCCCATGCTTCATCTTGCCATCAATATATATATATATATATATATATATATATATATACTGTATATTCATGTTTGTGCCTGTGTGTGCATGTGTATACTGTATGTATGTCTTTATGCATTACTTTAAAAGCTAGATTTGCCCATGAGGCTTGATTGTTTTTTTTATAACCTGAACACTTCTTAATATCTAGCTGTGTTCATCTTCTAGATTTGCATGCGGTACTTAGTTCCTCCACACTTCCCTGAGTTCTGGTCTGTAACTATTTAGCTTGAGCACCCATCAGACATTTCTTGTGCATGTTGTTGAAGGCATTATATCAACGCAGTCTACAGATTTATTTAAAAAGTCACCTTTGAGTTATAAGTACTTAAACCTTTTAGAATTATTAAAATTAATCATTGTTTCAAATAGTTTTTTTTTTTTCCACTTGATTAACCCAGTGTAAAGGTAGCACATCTTCATTTCCTTAAACAAAAACCACAGGTTCTTATTTATTGAGTGTTGAATGGTAATTTTAGAATGATTTAGGCAGGGTTTCTTGAGGATGGAGGCAACACTTACCTTCTTAAATGCAGCAGCAACATGACCAGATGATATGGAAAGGTTGATGATAGTTGTGATGAAGGGGAGGAGCTCTTGTGAGATGTCCTGGAGCATTGTGGAAGGGATTAGGCTTAATGTTCAGATGGTTAGATTAGAGGATAAGATTGCATGCTGAAACTTTTCAGTTGTCAGGTTGAAAAGTTGTGCTAGTGGAGGAATAAAATTGTACTGTTGGGGTGGGAGCAAAGGTCTGGCAAACTTTTACCATTATTAAAGATGTAAAAGTCATAAGCAGAGAGGATGGAGCTGGAGGAGCCAGTAGGTTGACTAACAAAAAGAAGATATTGTGGAGCTTGCAGCTTTGCCCTGCAAAAAGCAGATTTGGCAGAAATATGTTCTTTATATAACAGACAGTTTTGAATATGGTGTACTTGGTGTGATTGGTGATTTGGGGTGATGCTGACTGTGCTATGTGTTTCCTTTTCTCAACTTCAGAGACAGTGGCTTCATCTGAACCCGCCTGGTAATTACCGCCTGGCTGACTGAGATGTCTCTCTCAGCTAAGAAGGGCTTTTAACTAGAGAAGGTTGATGAGAACAGGTTTCTGGCATAAACAATTATGCATGGGACAAATGTCATATGCTTTAATGCATCATTAAAGCTGCTAAATATTTATTATGCATTTTAGATCGTATGCCTAGCAAAACATTACCATAACCATGTGCAGCTTTTACTAATAATTATATCATATTGAATGTTTCAGATGATATGAAAAGCATTTACATACATTTAATTTTCCTATAAGAAAGAGTAAACCATGACTCATGTACGTAGGTTATATACAGGAAGTGCTTTACATGTGAGCTTTATTTATCAATCATTACATGCAAAATAATCACCATTCTCAGCTTAATTCAAAAGAACATTATGATCCAGTCCTTCTTCTTATTATTATTATTATTATTTTGACTTTTGAGAGTATAAAGGATAAGGCGGTAAACAACTGCAGCTTCTTAAACAGCTTTGTGCTCTGACTATAAAGCAAATGGCAATGTGAATCAAACTTTATCACACATTTTATTACTGATGCCACATTCATATAAATGCATTTTGGCATAAAGAAGAAGGAAATGGCTGAAGCGTTCAAGCATGAAGAGCAGCTGCTAATTTCCGGTAGGAACATGCAAAATACTTCATCACAATCAAGTCAAAACGTGGCTCTTGAAGTGTTCTGCTTCAGTGATGATGCTAATATTTGTTTGTGTCATCAGTAATGAGCAATGTGAGGTAATGTGCTACTCTTTATACTATAAGTCCTTTTAATGTACACATCATGTTTATTTTGCGAGTTGCTTCTGTACAGGTGCTGTACTCTCTCTCTCTCTCTCTCTCTCTCTCTCTCTCTCTCTTTCTCTCTCTTTCTCTCTGTCTGAAATGTTTCTTCATTTCTGAAGTAACTATTTTCGCAAAAAGAGGAAACAAAATGGTGTGTCTGTCTAAAAGGGAAAACAGCAACACACATTAACCACACACTCTTCCTCTTACGCTTAGTTTTACCCTCTGTTTGGCTGTTGGACCTGAGGCTCGATTAGGCACGGTAAGCGGAAAAAAAAAGTTATTATTATTATTTTTTTTAGTTAAAAATTTTGCAATATGTGCATTCCTTTTTTTATTTTCATTGCACTTGACATTCCTTTTGCTACAGTAATTTTGCCATATTTAACTAATCGCTTTTCATTGCTGGAAAATACGGATATGTAATATCAATATTGTGTTTATTCATATCTGAGTTGTTGTGGTGTTGTTAGTAAAAATGTTTTGCAGGGAGAAAATTGATTGGTTTTAAAAGTTTTTACAGAGCATTACATTTGTGAAAAAGTGTATGTATTGTAAAAATACAAAAAAAAAACTGTTAAATAATTTATGTGTTATGTTAAATTTATTGAACCCAAAAATAGTCTGCTACAGGATTAATCTTATCTTTTATAATGTAAAATTTTCCTTTTAGGAAAATCAACATTAATATTAGTATAGCAGTTAAGATCAACAATTACTGCTATTTATCCTACGAGTCAGCAATAGAATAGAGTCAGAATAGGAAACCCGGGCTTCCTTGGCTTTTGGGAATGCATGCCCTGCTAGAAAACACTCAGGAGCATTGAATTTCGTTTCCAGAAGATTACAACCTTTATTATCAATTCATAATGGCCAGAGCGATTCCATAGGGCTGCTAACTCTCTTGTCCGTTTCCCCGATTATATATTCTTCACCCCCCCAACAGTGTTCATGTCTCTCCACATCTGTGTCTTATTAGGGGCCCCCTTCAGCCACAATGAACATGTCACGATGTCTAGTCCAGCTTCCATACACAGACACATTCCATAATGTTTATGTTAGACACACACATACATATACGGCACACATAAAAATATCAGGATCAATAGCTAATGCCAATTATATCAATGCTGGGTACATTTTATTATTTAAAGGTAAATAATCATCTCACACAGGTCATGCTTTAATAGTAGTAAATGACATTAAGAGGTGATTTTACCTGTGTTGTTATTAAGCATTTGATAGCTAACATATATAATGCTCTTTATAGCATAGATATGCTAATGTAAATATAATAAA
Organism: Clarias platycephalus; assembly: GCA_030068275.1. Classification (NCBI taxonomy): domain Eukaryota; kingdom Metazoa; phylum Chordata; class Actinopteri; order Siluriformes; family Clariidae; genus Clarias; species Clarias platycephalus. The sequence goes on along the minus strand of JAQQZT010000010.1, from coordinate 2,302,390 downwards.
TCTACTTTCTAAAAATCATTTATTCACCTTCATTCTGCATCTTTCTGGTGTAGCGATCCTAGGGTTTTATTCATTCAAGCATAAAAAGATAACGTGTGTAAGAAGCTTCAAAATGCATAAATAAATTGACATTTATCATGCATGCACATGTACAGCAGTATCCACTGATACGTCCTACACATTCTACATATCTCTACTCATGCACAACCACATTCATTTACATAGTAAAACACCAATAAATTACCATATCTGCAGTGGTGTAGTGGTGCATGGAGAAATGGGTATACTGTAAACGTACCTCCACTTTTTTTGACCTGTCCAGCATTAGAAATGTGCCATCTACTATTTACAGCGATATTTAAGCTTACATTTGCATATTTACTTTACACTAGAAAGGGGCAATAGTACTTACACGTTGGCACTTCTGCTGCTTGACTTCTGGGAGTAAGAATCATTACAAAATTAACATAATTGACAGAGGAGCAGATTTTGCAGGTAACTTTGGCTTATCAATTACAGGTCGATTCAACTATATCATTACGCTTTCTTTTAGTCTATGGAATGAGGAAAGTCTTTGTCAAATGTGCCAAAATGATGTGTTAAAGGGCAGTGGGCAAATATTCCTGTCCTGAAAAGGCCTACTGTAAATCATGAATATTAGATGCGTTTAAGATATGACAAACATCGCTTTCAGTCTGAGGTGAATTTATTTTTAACCACTAATTTTCAAAATAGGATATTTCAAAATTTAAATTGATTATTCTCAATAACATTTTAATAACTATGAAAGAGGGGAATAACAGGTAAGATTCTAACTTCAATAAAAACATACATGAATAAAAACTTTCAGGTCAACACCGGTGCTGGAGCTGGAGAGGTTAATAGTGTAGATTTTTTCAGATCCAAAATATAAATCTAAAATTAATCGATGTACTACAGTAGATGAAAATATAAACCAAAAAAAGAAATCAGTACCAGGCAACATTCAAAAATACAGATAAAAAAAAATACAATAGACTTAATAATAATAATAATAATAATAGAAAAAGGAACAAAACCATTGGTGGGGTTAGAGAATATGGAATATCAAAACAAAATGGAAAAATACATATGCATTCAGAGCACAAACCACATGCGAACAAAAAGAGTCTGTAGCGACCTCTAATGGTCAAAAAAAGTCGAAACCATGACAAAGTACCCATCAGAAATACATAGTCAAAAAACTGAAAATACAATAAATAAATAAATAAATAAATAAATCTAATGTAGGGCTTCGAAAAGTGCTTATATTTTTTATTACAAATTACTAATTACAAATGTATTACATATTACTGATTTTGACCGCAAGATTTATTGTGAGTGTGTGTCGTAAAACTGCAAGTAGTGCAGGGTTTTTCACATGCTTTTACAGTGGCTTGCAAAAGTATTCGGCCCCCTTGAACTTTTCCACATTTTGTCACATTACAGCCACAAACATGAA
>JAQQZT010000010.1:2270865-2293543 GCA_030068275.1 Clarias platycephalus | reverse complement strand
TTAAGACGATAGACCAAAATCTCTACCGGTTGACAAATTTCTACCGGTTAACCGTGTATACCGGTATATCACCCACCCCTAGTGTTATGTAATGTATTTCCTGTCAATATCAAACAAATGCTTGCTTTCTTGCATTATCTCATAAAGCCAGATGTCTTGATGCCTGGTTTGTTGTCAATCAAATGAATAAGCTATTTATTGTATACTGAATTTCACATGTACAGTGGAGAAAATAATTATTTGACCCCTTAGTGATATAGAGATGATCTGCAAAGAGGAGTGGACCAAAATTCCTCCTAAAATATGCGCAAACCTGGTCATCAATTACAAGAAACTTTGACCTCTGTGCTTGCAAACAAGGGTTTTGCCACTAAGTATTAAGTGGCCTCAGGGCCCAGCTGATCGGGTGTCCTAATGGTACAGTAGCAGATTCCAACCTGTGTGCTGACCTTTTGTTAAGACTCCCAAAAAACACTGGATGGCGAAAAGAATCCCTAGAAGAGGAACAGGGCCCTTCACATGACATCTGCACACAAATAAATTAATAAATGAATGAATACTTCCCATGATGTCTAGTTATTCTTGTATTTGATCATTTTACCCAACAATTGCAATGGGAATAAGAAGAGAACTGTCATTGTGTTCATTCTGAAATTATAAAGCCACTTATTGATTTAAATAAAGGCAATTATTATTAGCATTTCATGAAGGAATGCTATGATATATTAAAACTCTGCATATTCTACATCACTTCTATTGATTTATTTAGCATGCACAACTACTACTAAATGAAATCAAGAAGAGACCAGGTGGATATTGCAAAATGTTGGAAAGAAAAAAAAAATCTGCACAGCAGCAAGGATGAAGAAACAGATCTACCACTCCGGAAACGAAAGTGAAAGTTAACATGACGCATAAACACTTGGCTGCAAGAATTATTTTCCATTTTGATACAGAAAGCGTCAGATTGAGCACCAGAGTTGAGCTGTACAGAGAAACAGCAGCACAGCCAGAGCTGACTGAAACCGGTGGACACACACAAAGACAGAACTCTTACGGTGAAGTAAAGATTGTGTGTGTGTGTGTGTGTGTGTGTGTGTGTGTGTGTGTGTGTGTGTGTGTGTGTGTGAGAGAGACAAACGTCACATAAAGTAGACAAAAATAGGGGGCATAAACTTCACTGTACAATGGCGTATGTACAGTATAAATAAATGGCAAGAATCACATATCTTTATTTAAAAGAAGCCTTGGTTGATTGTGCTTTTGAGGATCATTGTAAGTAACATTTGTTGATTTATTTAATCATGTACAGATCCTTCACCAATGATGTTCCTCAAAATTCTGCCTTCATCTTGTCTGATCTTTCTTCTGATGATCTCAGGTGAGTCCCACATTCCCATCTTGTACGCACACCAGAGACCATAAATCTTCATCCATCAATATATTTTTTTATTTATATTTAAACTGCTTTAACCGCACCTGCAGATGCAGCTTGATTTTGTATGTATGTAGTTACAAAACCACACGTTTAAAATGTTAAATATTTTCTTCTAGTGATAACAAACTATTTTTATGTTTTTATTTCATTTTATTTTTGTAAATGTGACTGCACATTGTATATCTTACATATACTAGACACACAGGGTTATGAGTGCATTGCTAGTGTGTTACACATATGTTACTAGTGAATACTAACAGAAAGCTAAAAGAAAATATAGGAATAAAGATTATAAGTCACAAGTAATAATTTAAAAACACATATATGAATAATAAGTGCAATGCAGTAATTGTAATTGCAACATTGATGTGCAATTATATTCATGACAAAATAGGTAAGCTAACAGTAATGTAAGCTTTTTATTATATATAAATCAAAATGATGTAAGCTTATGGGGCTCTGGATAATGACCTCTAATAACCTCTTTCATGTGTCATGTTTCAGGAGCTCTTGGGAATGAATGGAGTGTGACATACAGCCAGAACAATCTTTGTGCTTTAAAAGGATCTACAGTGTTTATGAACGGCTCGTACACACACCCAACAGGTTTTACAGTGACAAAGACATTTTGGTTAATAAACCCATTTGATGGTAAAGACACTGGCCTGTTTGATGAACCAGGTTACTCAGGCAGAGTGGAGTATTTAAGAGAAGAAGAGAAACACTTCTCCCTCAGACTGAGTGACGTGAAGGAAACAGATCAAAATGAATACTACTTCAGAATCAGAACGAATGAAGAAAAATGGCTCGGTCAACCTGGAGTTAGACTCATTGTTACAGGTAATTTTTAAAAAATATATCACTCAGGTCTCTTTAGATAATCTCTCTTTTAGAAAAAGTAAGGTCTATATTCATAACAGCTTAATGAAGATTTCTAAGACATTTTTGCAGCTCTCACTAGGCTTCCAGAAGCTATCAAGAGGCTACAACATCAGGTGTGTGTGTGTGTGTGTGTGTGTGTGTGTGTGTGTGTGTGTGTGTGTGTGTGTATATATATATACACAGACACACACACATTATGGAGACTCTCCTCGGTTTTGAGGTGACAGACCGGGATGTTCTCTGTTACTCGCATCTGGAGGATATTTTTGGACTTATTACCTGCATTGCAGACTATGTTAATTTCTGTATGGACAGTGTAATCCCCACTGGGACAGTAAAGTGTTTCCCAAATAACAAACTTTGAGTGACTAAAGACATTAAAGCCCCACTCAACAGAAAAAAAGTTGCTTTCAGGAACGGCGACATGTCCAGATGGACTTAGAGGTTGTGCTGCTCAGTTGTGTGGAGCGTTTCAACACATCTTCAATCTGAGCCTGAGCATAATGACTGTACCAGACCTGTGGAAGACATCATGCCTTGTTCCTGTGCCTAAGAATGAACACCCAAAGGCGAACAGTAACTACAGGCCTGTTGCTCTGACCTCACATGCCATGAAGTCACTGGAAAGACTGGTCCTTAAGCACATCCGGACAACCATAGAACCATACCAGGACTCTCTGCAGTTTGCCTATCTGCCTCGCATTAGTGTGGAGGATGCCATCATCTATCTGCTTAACAGAGCATATACATACCTCGAGGAGTCAGGTAACACTGTGAGAGTCATGTTTTTTTTATTTCTTCAGTGCGTTCAACACAATCAGACCTGAGCTACTCAGTAATAAGCTACTGGACACGTGGGTGGATGTTTCCCTTGTGACCTGGATTATGAACTATCTAACAGGTCGACTATTGTGTGCAGCACAGGGGCCTCCCAAGGGACAGTCCTATCTCCCTTTCTGTTTACAATCTACACCTCAGACTTCAGAGACTCACAGTTTTGCCATCTGCAGAAGTTCTCTGATGATTCTGCTGTCGTACAGTAGGCTGTATCAGGAGAGGCCAAGAGACTGAGTACAGGAGTGTGGTCGACAGTTTTTTTGGAGTGGTGTGGACTAAATCACCTGCAGCTCAATCTTTCAAAAACTAAAGAGCTAGTGGTAGATTTTAGGAAGCAGAGGACCATCCCCAACCCCATAAACATCATGGGAAGTGAGGTGGACGTTGTGGACAGCTGGGTGTTCACATTGACAATAAACTGGACTGGTCAAAGAACACTGATGCTGTATACAATAAAGGTCAGAGTCGCCTGTACTTTCTCAGAAGATTAAGGTCCTTTAATGTATGCAGAACCATGCTTCAGATGTTCTCTGCTATAGGGTACTCTGCTAGGGTAGCACCATTATCTTCTCTGCTGGAGTCTGCTGGGGTAGCAGATTAAAATCAGCTGATACCAACAGACTTAACAAGCTCATGAGAAAAGCGGGCTCTGTCATTGGAGTGGAGCTGGACCCTCTAGTTGAGGTATCTGAGAGGAGGATGCTGAAGAAACTTCTCAGTATCATGGACAATACATCACATCCCCTACACGAGTCACTGATATCATACAGGAGCACGTTCAGCCATTCACGTCATTTATACCAGTGACAATTAAACTTTAACATGCCCTGACAAATTGTGCAATATTATCACGATAACAATATCACATGCAAAACCACTAATTATGTAATATTATGAAAATCATGTGCAGTATTTATACTGTATATGTCCGGTGTATTGAACAATGCTCCATGAAATGTTCAAAGCTTGGGTAATTTATTTATTTTTTTATGACCTAACCCTACTTTAACTCCACAACTTTATTCTGTCTGGTGTGTTCCTTGGGCTTTATGATTCTGTTTGTTCACTGTTCTCCAATAAGCCTCTGAGGGTTTCACAGAACAGCTGTATTCATACTATGATTAAATTACACATAGTATAATTACACACAGGTATATTTACTAATTAGGTAACTTCTGAAGGCAGTTGGTTCCACTTGATAGTTAGGGTTATCAGAATGAAGTGGGATGAATACAAATGCACACCACAATTTTCTGATTTTTATTTATTACAAAAATGGAAAATAATTTATTATTTTACATTCACTTGACAATTATGTATATTTATATTATTTAGTAAAGCTGATTTAATGTATCTCTCTGTGTTTAAGATCTTCAGGTGATCGCTCCTGCAGAAGTGACAGAGGGACAATCAGCCGTTCTGACCTGTAAAACCACCTGCAGTCTGACTGATCCAACATTCATCTGGTACAAAACCAGCCGTGATTTAACCACAAACACCATCAAGAGCAATGAAGTCCACCTGCAGTCGGTCAGCAGTGAGGATGCAGGCAGTTATAGCTGTGCTGTAAGAGGATATGAACATCTCCCCTCTCCTGCTCACACACTCAGAGTCAGATGTGAGATTTATTTACCTTTTCTATATTTATTGAAACTAAATAGATCATAAACCACTTAATATTCAGTGAAAGTAAAGAAATAAAGAATAAAGTTGATGAACATGAGCTTCTTTCCTTACTTCAACCATGGAATGCTCTAGATCCTCCAAAGAATGTCTCAGTGTCCATCATTCCTTCCGATGAAATAGTGGAGGGCAGTTCAGTGACTCTGACCTGCAACAGTGATGCTAACCCACCTGTGGAGATCTACACCTGGTTTAAGGGGACCATTATGATAGGAAAAGGAAAGACCTACACCATCTCCAAGATCAGCTCTGTAGACGGCAGAGACTACAAGTGCAAGTGTAGTAATGAAGTCGGACATCAGGAGTCCAGCAGTGTAACTCTGAACGTTCTGTGTAAGTTAAAGCTGTAGACCTTCTCCAGCCAATAACAGATAAAGGTACTACATATTTAATTTAAAGTGTTATCTTTTTGCTCATTTTAGATCCTCCAAAGAATGGCTCAGTGTCCATTGTCCACATTAATATTGTGGAGAGCAGTTCAGTGACTCTGACCTGCAGCAGTGATGCTAACCCACCTGTGGAGAACTACACCTGGTTTAAGGTGAATGAATCCTCAGCTGTAGGATCTGGACAGAGTTACAGAGCTCTACAGAGTGGACAGTACTACTGCGTGGCTCAGAATAAACACGGCTCTGAGAGATCAGCTGCAGTGTCCGTCACTTTAAATGGTGAGAGCGATGATATTAATCTATACAGTAGAATCACACTGATAAACATTTAATCATCACATTATCATCCACACAGGGTTTCAGAGCGTTGGTGTGTATGCAGGTGTTGGAGTCATTGTGTTTGTGTGTGTTTGTCTCAGCATTGCCTTCTTCTTCATAAGGTAAATCAATTTCAAGTTTAAAATAGAGAAAGAAAAAGATTTTACAGAATACCAAAATATAGTTTTCTTATAATTATATCTTTTATATTCAGAATATTACAGACCCCGCATGAACATCTCTTGTGCATGACTAATTCTAGTCCTAATTTGTTTTGCTATTCATTTGTTTATTCTTTCTTTTCCTTCCAAAGGAAAAGTAAAAGAAGTAAATTAACAAAGGAACAAACATTTAAACAGGTAAATAAATGTGCAGATAATTCTCAAGTGGTGTATTTGTATTGCTGCTGACATACTATAGTGTGGTACTCACTAATGGCGTCATTAATTAATGTTACTGTACCCACATTAAGGTTGATTATTATTATTATTATTATTATTATTATTGTTGTTGGCGTAAAAATTATACATTCACACATGTTTAATTCTACTTATACTAATTCTTATACTTATTATGATAGCAAACTGTTTTCATAGACCAAAAGTTAAATCTGGTAGAGGAGGAGATTGATGGTGTATACTAAAGATTTTGTATTGTTTGTGATGTTTTACTTGATGTTCAACAATCTTTATACAGTATATAACCTGATGATGATAATCTGAAGAATCTGACAAAACATTTCACCCTTTGAACTTCATCACAAAATATTCTATAACTAAAATATTTCCTCAAATATCAAACACTGCACACTCTTCATATCAACCTGTAATTTGCAGGCGCAATTCCTTTTATAGCCTTCTGTTTTAGAAAAATAATCTTCAGTCTCAGCAGTTAACCCTGCTGTGGTGTTCATCCTCTCCATGTGGCTATGTATTGTGATGTTCTCCCACCTTAGGATCATCTTTATGAGAACATAGCGGTGACAAATCCAAACAACACCCCATCTCATTCAGCCATGGCCAATCAGGATGAAGTTCTGTATGCCAGCATTGTACACCAGAGTGCCACTGACTCCAGGAACGCCAAGAGTACTGCTGGGAAAGCTTCTGTCTCTAACAATGAGGAGGTTCAGTATGCAAGTGTAAGATTTACTCGCACCGGTGCTGACTACAGGTGAGAGGAGCTGGTCTGTTTCCTCCACTCTAACAGAGCTGGAAATTAAATTCTGCTGGATCATAGTGTGATCATTTGCTCTCTTTCCATAGGCCTGCCAATGCTGAGGAACCCAATGTGATCTACAGCAGTGTGAAATAAACCGCATTCATGCACTGATTCAACCTTAGCTGGGTGTACACTGTGTAATTTCAGCAGCGAGCTAGGAGAGCTCATACAGCCTGAACAGTTGTACTTAATCATCTGCTGGAGAGTGTGTTACGTTATGTGTTGCAACACCAGCTCTCAACCTAACAAAGGATGGAAATCTGGAGAAAACTGGTTGAGTGTTAATGTTTTGGAGATAAAGTTTGGAGCTATACAAATTACTTATTATGAACATTTGTAAATTGTAATATGGTTTTTAATAGATTTTATATAATTTACCATTTATTTGTATCTTTTTTAAATATTTATAAGATCAAGTAAAATATATAAATGTTGTGTTTATTATGTACACGCTGGAGAAGTCATTTGTATACTTTTTGGTCTCATCATACCAGTGTTTTTACAGTCCCATAAAGTGGCGGCATGGTGGCTTAGTCGAGGCTTATTGCTTTGCATCTACAGGGTCTGGGTTTGATTCCCTCTTGGTCTATGTATGTGGAGATTGTACATTCTCCCTGTGCTTGGTGGGTTTCCTCTCACAGTCCAAAGACATGCAGATTGGGCTAAATGTTGCCTAATTGCCTGTAGTGTGCGAATGAGCATGGAAGGGTATCTATAAAGTTGATTGGCACCCTGTCCAGGCTGTACCCCACCTCGTGCCCTAAGTCTCCAGACCTCCTGTGCACCTTTATACAGGATAAAATGGTATAGACAATCTTTGAATCAAATCTACACCGTACAATTCAGCCACAGTAGAGTTGCCAAGTACCCTACAGTATGCTGTACCCTATGGCGTAGTCTAACATACACTTCTTCAAACATGTTGCGGTGACTAAGACTGCAACTGTGATTTGTTCACCTGGTCACCTCGCAGTTTCTTTGGTTTAATAAACTGTCTTCTTAGATTAATGAACTTAGTGTACATATATTAAATTAAGAGCATGATCACACTAGTCATGCTTACGGTTTAACTATTGGTGCACATTGTTCTGATTTGTTTAACATTATTATATATAAGTCTTTTTTTTGCATCACTGCCATCTAGTAATCTCTTTAAGGAACTGCAGATAATTTATAAACACAGAAGTGAGTGACTGAGCACATGGCTGGTGTATGTTGTTAAGATTGGAAGCTTTTTGGGTAATCCTCATCAAAGCTTATTGTTAAAGAGTTTGAAGAGCAATAGCTTTTTCTATTTACCTTTAGGTGATGTATAAGTAATGTGTAAAGTTGACAGGATATCAGCATAATGTTATATAAAGCCTTTTCAATGCAAATGTTTTAATAGGAAAAGTCTGTAAAATTAACAGCAACCTTACAACACAAATATCATATTTTGAGTTATTTAAACATGTTTTAGTCATGTGACTAATTAGAGATTATATTTGTTTTTCTTTAGTTTCACTCTGGTCCATTTTAAAGTTGATCCAAGTTGTAATAAATGCTGAACTTAAAACTTGCGTCTCTCAACTTTTTAGTGGATGGAGTTTAGCTTGTTGTCAAACTTCAGAAAGGGTAAACGTGAAGGGAGGATAGCACACATGGCTTATTAAAAGGTATATAATATAAAGTAATAATTTTCCTGACAGTTTCTCTCTTCCTCTATCTCACGTGAATCACTTTGATTTAATATGTTTATTTAAAATTTGTACTGAGATATGTGAATATACTTCCCCACAATTCCACTGAGTCGAATTTTCTCTCAAATCTACACAAATGCAAATTTGTTATGACCAGTGTTGGGTGTAACGCGTTACAAATAGTACTCGGATTACTTTTTTTGATGTAGCGAGTAATCTAACACGTTAGGGCTGCCATTTACTCAGTTACTTTAAAAAAATTTTTTTATGTAATCCGTTATTCAGACAATTTATATTATCCGTGAGCCAGACAGCAGTCATTCCCAATCCACCAGTATGTGTGTGTGTGTGTGTGTGTGTGTGTACTGTATGTGTGAAAGTCATCCTACAACCCAGGCACCACACAACCTTACATTGTCTTTTGAGTTTGCACAGGTCACACACTATATAGGGCTGATGTCAATTTTGGTGTGTGTGTATGTGTGTGTGACATGTGAGTGTTAGTGTGTGTAAGAGAGAGAAGTGTGTGTTTGTGCGTGCATGTGTCACAACTGTGTAAGAGTGTTAACATTTGTGATGTGTGTGTATGTATGTACTTTATGTGTGTGATGTATGAGTGTGTTTGTGCATGTGTCTAAATGCATGCATATGTGTTTGTGTGTGTGTGTGAGTGTTAACATTTGTGATGTGTACGTGTGTTCTATAGGCCACAGATGCTGGAAAAAAAGCATCACACTATGATGTTGCTCAATGTGATGTCACTGAAGGTGTAACTCGATATAATGTCACTCAATATAAGGCCACACAGAAAGTTATTAACCACTTTTCAACGTAAGTTTAAAACATTATCACGGCTGACCCATTTGAGATACAGTATCAAAAATCCCTCTACAATTTTGCATCCTCAATGTCTTTAGATCACATCGGCCCGGTTTGGTGGCAATCGTATAAATTGCCTAGGAGGAGTATATCAAAATCGGGTGCATTTTTGCAAACGATCCATAATATCTGTTGAGTTGAGCACAAAATATGCAGTGCAAAAGCTCAATGAACTCTAAATGTGTACAGGGTTTCATGTGCATTACGTGCAAGTGTGTATGAGCTATGCAACAAAATCTCATGTGAGGGCCCCTGAGGATCCCGGGCTACGCGACTCTTAGGCATCCGAATGGCAGCATATTGCAACCTGGCTGCTGATTTTCATAAGATTTTTATTATGCTTAAAAGCCCAAAAAGTTTGAAAAAAATCCTTAGGAAAACAAGAGGGTCCTGCGCATCCTATGGTGATTTTTGAGTATTCCTCGGGGTACTCCGGTTTCCTCTCACAGTCCAAAGACCTACACCTTAGGCTAATTGGTGTTCCCAAATTGCCCGTAGTGTGTGTATGTGCCCTGCAATGGATTAGCATCCTGTCCAGGGTGTACCCCGTCTCATGCCCTACAGTAAGTCACCTGGGTTAGGTTCCAGGCCCCCTGCAACCCTGAATACAGGATAAAGCTGTATAGACGCTGAGTGAGTGAGAGTGAGTGAGTTCTGAACTTTAAAAAAGATGGAAACAAACCATTATTATTACAACATAAATCTTTAAATAAGACAGTTCTGAGCTGTCTAACGTGCTACCATATTTTTACGGTAAAGTTCTGGCAACCACAGCTGCCGTTTTTTTTACCGTAAAATTTACTATTGATATTTTACAGTGCACGCTATTAATCTCTACTGTTATTTTGTTTTTCTTTCAGACTCTGAGGGACACGATGAATTAAATGAGAGCTGAAATAGCTGATGAATAGAGCGAGCTCCTCACTGAAGTGCAGAAACTGAATCGCTTCTCTACGCCAGCAACATCAGCAACTTACAAGCATTTGAAGCAGCTTTAAGCATTTAATAGCAGTGTGTGTATTTTATTCTGCTGCTACCATCTTTTGACCTCCTCAATTATTAAAATTTTGTTTCATTATTTCTTGGTGCTCCTTATACCCCTATCTCACCGGCGCGGAGTCAGCGCGGGTTCTCACGGTGGACGTAAGAACATTTCATCACGATTCACTGGGAGTTTTTTCAGTTTTGGCGTATTGATTACGTTTCCATTGCGATGGCACTACAGTTTCTTGCGGTTTCATGGGGAATTGGTCGAGGAAGGAGAGAAATTGAGGTATTTGTGAAGGAGGCATGACGGTGACCCCGGTACCTCCAAGATGGTTTTCCTCAAGGAACAAACACTACTGGCGACATCATGTATTATGAAGCTGCTGGGTGTGGCTGCAGAGGTTCTCCTCATCAGAAGAAGAAGAAGAAGAAGAAGAAGAAAAGAGATGGAAAGACAACAAATTGGTGCAGAAATAAAAAGAAGACAGAAGAGATATTGGGTGAGACAGTGGCTGCAGGGAAGGATAATGTATGGACAGTATGAGAAACTGATGGCTGAACTAACTACAGAGCATCAATCAAGCTTCAGTAACTTCCTCAGGATAGAGCCATATATCTTCAGAGAACTCATAGAACGTGTGGGCCCCAGGATCCGAAAGCAAGACACTTTCATCAGGAACTCTTTGGAACCAGGACTGAAGGTTGCAATGACACTGAAATATTTGGCTAATGGGAAAAGTTACAAGTTCCTTCAATACTCCTTCAGAGTTGCAGCCAATTCAGTTTGTAATTTCATACCTGAGGTTTGCCAAGCCATCATTGATAAGTACTCAAGGGCCGAGGGCATGACTTGGCCCAGCACACCTGAAGCCTGGAAAGATGTTGCTGAAGGTTTCAAGACACCGTGGAACTTCCCTCACTTTGTAAGAGCTATTGATGGCAAACACATAGCTATCAGGAAAGAAGCACTGGGAAATGTCACAATTGTATTACCACCACCTGATCCCCTACCAAATGAGTCCATTATTGGTGACGGTGCTTTTGCACTGAAGATTTGGTTGATTAAGCTGCTGCCCTTCAGGAACATGACCACTGAGCAAAGAATATTCAATTATAGACTTTCCAGAGCCAGGAGGGTAGTTGAGAATACCTTTGTCATTTTGGCTTCACGATTCAGATGTCTCCTAACTACAGTGCCACAGCAACCAGAAAGGGTCAGCACCATTGCCTTGGCTTGTTGTGTCCTGCACAATGTGTTTAGATTGCGGAATCCTCATGGAGAACTTCCAGTCAACCAGGAAAACCCAGGAACACATGATGTCTTACCTGGAAGTTGGAGAGAGACTGTAAATCTTCCTGACATGGCAGATGTCTACAGAGGAAACACCAGCAGAGCAGCAAAGATGCAAAGGCAATATCTCATACGGTATGTGAACTCAGAAGCCGGAAGTGTTCCTTGGCAGGAAGATAAAATTTAATCTCTCCTCTATCTCAAAAAACTCAAGCTCTTTTAAGACCTCACCACTTTTTTCAAAAACAACAAACCAATATTGGTAGACACAAAAAAAATTCACGTTGGTTGATATTGTATTTCAGATGTCATTAAACAAACTAAACTAACTAAACTAGTTCTGTTAATTTAAAATGTTATGTTTCACATTTTATAAATATATAAATAAATAAATCTTGAAGTCTTGAAGTGCATCAACGTCTGAAATATAGCAGCTTGGAATTCCTACCATGTATCAGCATCCATTGGCCTAGTCTCATTGTATATCATCTCTGCCAATGCCCTCCTTGATCCCATCTCATCATCATGTGGTTGTGCTGTCTGCCTAAGGACATTTTGAACCTCTTAAGAATCTGAAAAAAAAAAATGAAATCTACAGTACATTAGCATAGGTGAGATAGGCGTATTAGCAGGACCAGCTTCATCACCGCTGTTTTTACGCTTGCTTTTGGACATAATTTCTGTTAATACCACTTTTTTAAGCATTAGGACACTGAAGGCACCACTTGGTCAAGTTTAACTAGCAGTGTTCCCCTGTTCTTCCATTATGCAGGTTTTCAGCTGTGCAATTGTACGTGGTCTTCATTGCCATATTTTGGACTATATTCATGTACAGTACATCAATGATTTATCTTGTTTTACTTCAAATAAATAGATAACACACACGAGGATAGACTTGAGAGCTGTTTTTAACTGGTGAGCATTACCAAACGTTACCATTAGTTAATATTAGCATCAGTGTTAGATCATTTCCAAGCAATGAGCTAGGCTGTTTATTTATGAAGATCTGTGGCTTTGTGCATTTTTTATATAAAGTTGATAATATTAAATGCATGTAATGCATTAGGAAAAACTAATTATTTTAAGATGAAATACAATACAGAATTAGTTTAATACACATAATACCTATAAATTACTTATTTAAAATATGCAGCATTTGCAAACATTGTTCATGTGTGTGTGTGTGTGTTTGCATGTTGGCATTTGGTGGTTTGTTGATTCATTTCCTTGGGTGTCCAAACAATGAACTATTTATTCACACTCTGGAATGATGTGTTAAAATGTCCCCTACACAGCGTTCACAGTTTTTACACTGCTGCAGACACGACCCTGCTGATGCATTAACACATGTTTAAAGATGTATGAGGCACCATATAGGCCTTAAATCAAACTTAACTCACACACACATACATACATATTACTAAGTGCTCAAATAACTGTATATGAAATGCACACATTCTCCACACACACATCTATGAGATGCACGCACACACAGTTCATGATAAATGATTCGCTGTAATCTTTCTCTTATGTTAGCTTTCTGTTACTATCTCTTATATTAACAGGTCGGTTTTGACCCGTTTGTTTAATCAGTCATATTACCTTCAAAACTATTATTTATCATCCAATTTTTCCCCCTTACCTCTTGGTTACTTTGTTACGCTTCCTTGTCCATTAAAATAATGTTTTTAATATTTTTACTGTGACATCATGAGCTTTTACTTTAACAGCATACCTGTTGTTTTCAATTAAATTTTCAATTAAAAAATTAAATGAACCTCATGAGAATTATTTAAATAAAAGGTTATGTTACCTGACTATTACTGAGTGTCACGGGTGCTGTATGTGGGCTTGAGGTGAGGCATGTATGCAGAGCTAAATACTCAAAGTTATTTAATAAAGAGCTAATATAGCAAGAGCTAAACTAAAAAAGGGAGCTAAACTAAACAAGGAGCTAAGCAAAAACAGGCTAGAAGCTACACAGGCTAGGAGATAAACTAACAGCAATTTAACAAAACATAACATTTGGTCAGAACACAACACCTTACGGAACTAAACAGAACGGCATGATGCAGGGAACTAGAATATTCATAACAAACGTATTTAAATAGATGCCAGACCCAGAACAACAGAACACATGGCTATTTATAATGAAACTAATGAGTTACCTCAGTTCAGGTGTGCATTCTTGTAACCTGACTGAGGTGCTTTCTGGGAACTGGAGTCCATAAACACAAAACTACAAAAAATATCAACGAGGAGTCTCTGGGCGCAAGGTGCCCTCTAGGGGTTATCCGTGACACTGAGGGGTATTAGAACTTAAATAAATTTGTTATATATTTTTTTTATTATAATATTAATTACTATAGTAACATCTATGGTGCGGCGGCACGGTGGTGTAGTGGCACTATCACCTTGCACCTCCAGGGTCCGGGTTCGATTCCCGGCCAGGCTCGATTGCCGTCTCTGTGTGCATGGAGTTTGCATGTTCTCCCCGTGCTTGGTGGGTTTCCTCCGGGTACTCCGGTTTCCTTCCAACGACATGTAGGTTAGGTTAATTGACGTTCACAAATTGCCCGTAGTGAGTGAATGAGGGTATGTGTGTGTGCCCTGCGATGAATTGGCACCTTGTCCAGGGTGTACCCCGCCCCACAAGGCGAGGTACACCTTGGACAGGGTGCCAATCCATCGCAGGACACATGAACACATTATGTGTGGGCAAATTAACTATTTGGTGCATTCATAAAAAGACAGAAGGTACTGGTGAGCTCAGGAACATAAAAAGTCTCGAAGACCATGGAAAACAACTGTGATGGATGACAGAAGAATTCTTCTCTGCTGAAGAAAAACTTATTTAGAATAGTTGTCAAGAACACGGACACCTTCTCAGAGGTAGGGGCATCTGTGTCAGTAACAACAATCAACAAAAAGGGGAAGGGGCAGTGGTGGCTCAATTTGTAAAGGCTCTGAGTTACAGATCGTCAGATTGGTGGTTTGAGCTCCAGCTCCACCAGGCTGCCGCTGTTGAGCAAGGCCCTTAACCCTGTCTGCTCCTCTGGCGGCAAAAAAAAAAGACTGACCCTGCGCTCTAACTCTCTGACTCCTACCTACTAACAAGCAGCTGGGATATGTGAAGAATAAAGAATTTCACTGTGCAATAATGTATGTGTGACGAATAAAGGCTGAACTTAACAAAAGATTCTCAAAAATAGGAAGGCCTGGTTAGAGGTTGTGAAAAAACATGTAAAAAGTCTGTAGAGTCCTGGAACAACATCCTATGGACAGATGAGACCATGAGCAATTTGGACCTGGAAAACGGGCCTTTAACATCCAAAATGAACTGGACACTTATGGACACATTCATGCACACTTACACTTACATATTTATATTTTCCTTTCTGGACCATTGCACAAGGCAATCTTTAATAAGACACTTTTTATGCATATTTGCACACCACCCAGTCATTTTTATTTGTACTTCATTTATTTCTTTATTTAGACTAAATTTCTACATTTGTATACATTTCTATTTTTTCCTATATTTTCTATATTTTGCTATGTTGTGAATGTCATTATTTGTACAGTATATTTTTATTTTATCCTATTTAAATTAATTTTCTACCATATTTATTTTTATTCATATTTATTTCTTATCTATATGCTTTTATTTCTTAAGGTCACTGGTGGTCGTATAAGCATTTCACTGCATATCATACTGTGTATGACTGCGTATGTGACAAATAAAATTTAATTGAATTGAAAATGGGAAGAAAAGAGATGGGAAGGAATTGCTCATGATCTGATGCTACTCCCTTACCTGTGAAGCTAGTGTTATGTTGAGGCCATGCATGGATGTTAAAGGAACTGGTTCTCTGGTATTTATTGATGATGTGATTGCAGACAAAAGCAGCATGATGAATCCTGAAGTGCTTAGGGTTATAATCTATTCGACTAAATGATTCAAAACTGATTGGACGTTGCTTCACAGTGCAGTTGGACAATGGCCTGAAGCACACTGTGAAAGTAATATGAGACTTTTTAAAGTCAAAACAGTTTAATGTTGTGCAAAAGGCCAAATCAAATCATCTGACCTGAATCCAATTAAATTTTTATTTCACATGCCAAAGGCAAAACTGAAGCCAAACACTGCAAAAACAAGCAGGAAGTAAAGACAGATGTGGTAAAGTCCTGGCAGAGAATGACCAGGGAAGAAACCCAGCATCAGGCTTCCTCCCTTTGCACGGAAGAGGGCCAGCAGCTTTGAAGTGTGAAGATCAAGCATGAACATCAACTTGGACTCCAGATTGACTGTTGTAATTCTATAAATCTCATCCTTAATCTGAAAGACAAATAAGGAAGATAGCACTTATTCATAAAATTATACAGTATGTTGTCCTAACAGTATATTTTGAATCCTGAGGAAACCAAGTTATCCTTTAGGTTTTCTGACTGTATACCTCAAAAAGACACACTGAAAATGTTAAAGCCTGTCTTAAAACTATTATAAAAGGGGGCCCACATGAACACTAACAAATTTACAAATTACATAAATACAAAAAAACAAACAAATTGTATACCGTATCTGAAATTCCCAACAGATATGTCATTGAGGTGTAACAAAACGTTTTCTTCCCACAGTACTGTATATGCAGCCAAGGGATACACGTCAACTAGTTTCTTCTGCTCCAAGATGGTTATTTTACCAGTGTCAGCTGAAAAGTCCTTAGATGCTCCTCATACCAGGCAGCAAGTAACTTTACAATAAAATGCACACGGTTTGTCTAAGATTGCGATTTGAACAACAAAAATCAGGCAGTCCTCCTGTTGATCCAAAGGAAACAATCACCCCTGCACTGTATTTGGTTCCATAGTACTGTAGGTAACAGTATTGGATAACTGCACACTTGACAGATGTGGTGAGGTTTCTCTTAAAGCTTCCTGTACTGTATGTATGAATGCAGCACCTCTACAGACATCACAATATTTTTGAGACAGACAAGGTTTCTCCTTTGTATACAAGTGATATGTCATCATCATCTGATGTCTTGTGAAAAGGCCCTGTGTGAACAGGGGCAACCATTATGTCTTTTAACGTCTTCAGAACCTGCCAGGCAGGATCATTTTGAGGAACCAATGAAACAACAATGAGTGGCAAAAATCGTATTAAGGACAATTTTCATGTGCATTTCTACCTATAGTTCTCCGATCAATTACGTTTTGTGGAACTGCTTGAGGGCTGTTCGTTTGGTCTGTGCCCTTGTATGGTACCTGTGTAATTAATGTATTGAGTTCACTCAAACTAAAGTATTTCTTCTTTATGAAGACCTGAAAACACAAAGCAAGTTCTCTGGGGATGATGCCTTCAAAAAGGTCATGCAGTACATCTGGTGGGTATCCAGATACAGAGTGAAAGTGTTCTAATTTTTCAGTCAATGAACATGACCGCTTTACACCTAAGAAATTAGTCAAATTATCTACAAATATATGGCCCTTTCAACTAGTCCACTAACTGACTGAGCAGTTATCAGCTGAAACACAATGTACAGTCCCTGTAATATAATTTTCTACATGGAAAATAAAATAAAAATCCCTTCCATACAACTGTGTATGGGGTCTTCATTGCCATATTTTGCATTTCATTATGTACCACAACTTGTGTTTCTTTCTTCTCAGTGCTTATTGACACACACACACACACACACACACACACACACACACACACACACACACACACACACACACACACACACCAGGATGTCCTTAAAAGCTGTTTTTAACATGTGAGCATTAGCAAATGTTGCCATTAGTTAATATAAGCCTCAGCATTAGATCATTTCCAAGCAATGAGCTAGGCTGTTTATTTATAAGGATACAGTGAAACCTCGGATTGCGAGTAACGCGGTTTGCGAGTGTTCCGCAAGACGAGCAAAGAGTACAGAGTATCATGTATCACGCATGCGCATCTTGTTTTGTCGCAGAGCGTCACATGATCACAACTGAGCCAACGTTTTTTTCCTCTCTCTTGCGCTGCGGAATTGTGAGTAATCGTTTCCTCTGCTGAGTCTTAGTGTTCGTCTCTTACTGGTATAATCAACATCCATGCACGCGTGTACTGTTTACTATAACACGTGTGTGTGCGCATGGTTAAAAATCCATGTTCTCCATCGCTGATTCAGCTTGTCGTTATGTGTGTGCGTGCGTAATTTGACACCGTGCTGGTTCACACACACTCTCTTTCTCGCCTTTATAGTGTGTGTATGTGTGTTTGTGTGTGTGAGAGAAGAACCCCCTCTCTGCTTCGCACACACAAATACACACACTGCTCTGTCACGATTCTTTTCAAAGGTAAAGTGCAGGTTCATTTGTTTGTTTGTTTTACTTTACAGCAGTGATTCTGTTAGAATGCGCTCACACGAGTGTCATTAGCGATGTTCCTTGCAATTTTTTTAGACAAAACAGTGTTGTGGGAGATAGCTGTTTACGGAAGTGTAGTCCAATGCAGGAGATGCATTATGGGTAATGCAGTCCGGTTTGTGTGAACACAAATGGATGTAAGCTAGAATATAGAGCCTGAGTTTTGTTTTTTTAGTTGGATTTAAGTGCAGGATCCACCCGAAAGTTTGTACTGTAGCCCGACAATGCAGCAAATAAAAGAATGGGCATGCATCATGATCATCCATCTCATCATTATACGAGCATAAATTAACGGTGACGCTGCCGGGAGCAACATTAAAAATAAAGCGGAGAAGCTAACAACAGTCTTTCCTTTAATGTGTGTGTGTGGGTTTGTGTGAAATTCAAACGAGAGGAGAAAGTTTAACTGTGTAAGATGAGAAGGGGGAGACAGGAGGGGCTTAAAGCAAGAGTCTCCACTTAATCTAGCCGCACACACATACACACACACAAACACACACATAAGGTTGCAAACATTGTCATACAACATTTTGTCAAAATTTAAGCACCTACACCTGTCTGTTCTGACATTCCTGCACAGCGCCTGCGCACACAAATAGAAACACTTATCTGTTGGGATTTATTTTTAAATATATTATTTTTTAAAGGTAAAGTGGAGGTTAATATAGTACATAGTGTTTTTCTGTCCATCTTGGGTCTACACACATCAAAGCACTTTTTTGTTGTTGCTGGTCGCAACCTAAAATAATAACCCCGGGGTTGTACAATAGTGGGAGGCGGTGAACCCACTTGTCCCACACTGTCCTGATGGCAGCTATTTGTTCATTTGCTAGCTGCTAGCTAGCAACAAGATGGACTTGTTCTGGTCCTGTCACTGGCTGCTGATGGGCTGGTTCTGCATCTTGTCTTCGTTTTTGAACTAGCTGATGCTCAGTCTCAACATTTTCTTCAAACTCACTGTCAGAAACTGAATTTTCAGAAATGTGATCCTCACATTCTGATCCCTCTCCCTCTACATCGTCATCAAAAGCATCTCTCTCGTCCAAATTCAGTTGCAATATCTTTTGAACAAAATAATCATTTGGCCATCTTGATAAGTTGTGATAAGGAACCACAAAGCTATTTTTAATGTATCCAGCCCCCCATTTGGGATGTAAAAATCAATAGAATAGGAGTAAATAAAGATTGCTTCTCACAAGACAGAGGGTAAAGTGTCCAGGAATGTCAGAACAGACAGGTGTAGGTGCTTACATTTTGACAAAATGTTGTATGACAATGTTTGCAACCTTATGCAGGATGACAGGGCCAAAACACAAAACTCACGCTCTCTCACACAGACATACACACATACAGTATACTTACAGGAGGCCCAGACAGGAGGAGGACAGAGTGAAGGTACACAGGATCTACAATTTTTTTTTTTACCCAATCTTTTAGCCCCGAACATCCTTTATGTAATATAAATGTGTGTGTGTGTGTGTGTGTGTGTGTGTGTACAATAATTAATTGTAATATTTTTCTTTTGATAAAATGTAAAAACGGGTCCCACAGACCCGAACACCACACAAGGGTTAAAAGGATCTACTGTGTTTATGAACGGCTTGTACACACACCCAACAGGTCTTAATGTGACAAGGACATTTTGGTTCATAAACCCAGTTGATGATAAAGAGTCGACTGATCTGCATAATGTATCAGGTTACTCAGGCAGAGTGGAGTATTTAGGAAATGAACCTAATTCAACCTAATTCATGGTATCTAATTTGTTGGGTCTCATGCTGTCTGCTGCCAGCAGTTTAAGACACAAAACACACATCGGTCTCTTCTTTGCCCCCACCATCCCCACAATGAATCCAAGTGCAAGATAGGCTTCATCATACTTTCTTTTCGGCTAGCTTATAGGTTGATTAGGCTGAAGGTGCTGAATCATCTGCTTTTTTGTGGTCCAGTTTATATTTTGCATATTCACATCTCCGGCTTCAAAAGCTGCGTAAATAAACCAGCAAATAAGATACCCACATATATTTCCTCTCTACATTGCCTTTAAGCTGCACCCGCCTTTTTCTCGATTAGGTGCTTAAATTATACATGTTTGAAAGCTTAAACATCTTTATTCTCTACAGCACAACAATGATTTAGGGATCATGGCAAAATGCCGCACACCAACAAAAAGTGTAGAACGAAATTGATCTTCTTTTTTGTTCAGAGCCTGAAGGATCAAAAAGCAACTTTGTTGCCACACTGGAAACTAGAAATGCCAGACTAGTACTGCCTGATAAAATAAAAATTTTTAACAAAAATACAGAAACATCAGCATACACATTGGAATTTATGATAATTACATATATACTGTAACACTGAAAGTTTCCTTATATTGTTCCTCTGCAATTAACATGCCAACGTTAAGCCATTATTGTTGCTCTATGGATCCACTTTTTCTCCCAGCCCCCAACTGATGTTATTTAAATTTACTTGTATTAATGATCCATTTCTTTGTGTGTGTTTAGTTTTGAGAGTACGCTCTTCATTGTCAATAAAGAAAAACATGAATTAGAATAGCTACTTTCCTATCATTTTCCACTAATTTGCTTTCGTTCATTGCACCCCACCTGTCATGTCTGTATTCCCCACTAGTGGGGCAAGCCCCACACTTTGAGAACCATGGCTCTAGGGAAACACTCTAAACAGTGCCCCAGCATTTTGTGTTTGTTGGTTGTGCTGTATACTGCATACAGTTTATCTATAAGGATTTTGAAATAGTTAATAACCCTAATCTCTGTCATCAAATCATCAATTGCGAGCTCGAGCCAATGTGCAAAGCAGTTTGGGAAAAGGTTTTGAAGTTTAACTGCCACTCTAGTCTTGCACCCAAGCCTGACAGACACACCATTACATGTAGGTTTGATTAGTGTTCTTGAGAGGAATGCCTCATTGTAATTTCAATTAGCCCCCTCCAAGGAATCCAATAGGTTGTGGACAATGCCTTTGGAGGGTAAGTCATGCAGGTCAACAAGATCAAAATTTAAATTCTATGATGTTGTCAAATGTGTCCTTTTTTTATTTAAACCTATTGCCTCATCCATTATAGTCTAATTCTGGTGCACAATCAACTATTCTTTCAAAAATTTTTTCGTTTTTCTTTTGGATGAAATTATGTACATTAGAGTGGAGAATGCTCCCCATTTAGTTCCTGTAAAAAAAAAGCCATAAGCTGGTCTATGTAAAAAAGCTTAAAATGAACCCTTGCAGTTTCTTGTTCTTGGGGGGTGGCTATTGATGGCAGTATTTTTAAATGAGTCCACCTTTGCTTTATCTAAAATATTTTAAGCTGCTATATATATGCTATAGTTCTTGCATGCTTGTTCCTTAAAACTCATTTCATGTGTGTGTGTGTGTGTGTGTGTGTGTGTGTGTGTGAAGGAAATGTATTTACAGATTTTTCTTATAGTAACAAAAGTGGTGGCATACCTAAACAAATAGGTGCAAGTCAAAGTCTGGCAGGTCCCAGAGCATATTACGACACAAATTATAATGAGGCTACATGACCTTTTTGCCATTACTGCAAAATCCATTCTTTATGCTCCCTAAAAGATCAGAGCATATTAAACTAAACATGACTTTATCATATTCATCTTCTCTTTTATTAAATGAGTTTTAGGGTTTTAGAGTTTTTATTATTATTTTTTTTAATACTTTACTTTAGTAAAACGTTCATCTTTTATCATTCATTGTCTTTTTTTTCTTTTGAGTTCAGACGTTTCATTTTGTAAGAGGAAATAACATCAGCAGCACATCATAACCACAAACGCATTCTCTCAGTTGCAGTTTGGTCGCTGGACGTGCAGGTCGAGAAGGCACAGTAAGAAAACATTAATGTTTTTTACATTTTAGCTATAAAATTTCTTCATTTATGGCCTTTTCCTGGATAGGGAGAGGCTCAATGTTGTTGTTGTTGGTAGTGGTGTTGAATTGGAACCTACATGACTTTTGTCAATTTTCACTGAGAGTTATGGAAATACATCATAATGCTGATTGAATTATAAGTTATGCCTGACAGAATTGTGGCTTTTTTTTTGTTGCACTTTTTCAGAATCTGAATATTATTATTATTATTATTATTATTGTTGTTGTTTAATTTTCATTTTCAAAGATATATACTCATGTAAAGTAATTAAGCATGAGCAAGAGTGTCTATAATAATAATGTTAATAATTATTAAACTAATGTAATAATTTGGTTATACATTTGGTGTTTTCTTGCATAATCAAACACACACCTACTTCTATCTATGGAGTTGAATCAGGGGGGTATTCCACGAAGCAGGCTTAAGGGAAAGTCTGTCTTATTTCGATAAGTCTGTCTTATTTAAGTGAGAGTTCCGTTCCATCAACGTGTTGCTATGGTAACTTATACCTCCGAACAGATTGCACTGTGGTCAGGCATTGACCTGAGGTCAGGCTGAGGTGTGGTTCCAACAGCTCACATAGGTAGACTATGCTGGGTCTGCTGAACCGGTATCTCTCCCACAGATAGTCATCTGGGAAGGCAAGAGGGTTTACTCTGTCCCTAAAGACCCTTGGGGCTGGTGGTCTGAAAGCTCTTTCTAATATCCGTGCACCCTCATCCACAGGGTCTTCAATAAATGGACAGGCCATAATTA
>JAQQZT010000010.1:1980597-1992677 GCA_030068275.1 Clarias platycephalus | reverse complement strand
TTATTTTTTTATTTTTTTAATTAGTAGATTGTATGCTGTTCTTATCCTGACTACCTATTCATTTTATTTTCATAGACGGTCTCTAGCAGTGTTTTCCCTCACAATGCTTTGTCCCCTTCATCTGGTCTTTCTGTTCATGATCTCAGGTAAATCTTACATTTTGATGCTTGTTGTAAATGAGATATATCACTGTGCTGAATCACATTCAACTAAGACAGAGTTCTGTTTCTGAAACAGACAACAACTACACACAAACCTGAACTCCATGCCACATGTTGTAGTGAAAATCAGAATGGGACTGGATTTAAAGAGAAACAAATGTGATTTACATTAGCAGTGTGACGTCTAATAACCTCTTTCATGTGTCATGTTTCAGGAGCTTTTGGGGATAAATGGAGTGTGACATACAGCCAGAAACATCTCTGTGCTTTGAAAGGATCTACAGTGTTCATGAACGGCTCGTACACACACCCAGCAGATTTTACAGTGAATAAGGCATTTTGGGTAATAAACCCAGTTAGGGGTAAAGAGCCGACTGATCTGAGTACTGTATCAGGTTACTCAGGCAGAGTGGAGTATTTAGGAGATGAACAGAAACAATCCTCCCTCAGACTGAGTGATGTGAGGAAAACAGATGAACATCTATACTTCATTAGAGTCCTAGGACAGAAAACTCAAGATAAATATCTCTTTTCTTTAGGAATGAGACTCGCTGTCACAGGTAATGTCGATCACAATGATTTATGGGAATGAATTATTATTAATGAATAACAGCATTACTGTTTACTGTACATAATCACTTAAATAATGCAGTGGTAAGTATTGTGTATTTCTGATGCATAAATATATTCTTTAAAGAGCACTAAAGTTAAATCTATCTAATACCTTTCATTGTTCTATTTCTACAAATGTTCTAGTAGCATCACAAGCTGAATTATTATTTATTTGTACTAAATGTATTGATTTTAACAACTCGTTCTGAATCTCCTGATCTCTCAGAGCTCCGAGTAGAGATTCCTGGTAAAGGTGGTGGAGGGAAACAAAACTGTTATAGTGTGTAACACCACCTGCAGTTATAACATCACATTATTTTCTACATTCATCACTCAGGCCATAATCTCTCTTTAGACACAGGAGGATCAGGAAGAGTATTTTTCTTCCTCTCCAATGTGTTCTTAGAAAAATAAACTGAACAATAGGTGCTCAGAGTAAAATATGGCTAGCTTTCAAATATGTTTGTTAACACTGGAAAAAACACTGAAAAGAATAACTAGACAGAAAAACACTTTAAAAGAGCAGAGTGTAAAAGTTCATGCTTTACTGGCCTCAGTACAGTTTTCCTGATGTAATGTGTCTCTCTGTGTTTAAGATCTTCAGGTGATCGCTCCTGCAGAAGTGACAGAGGGACAATCAGCCGTTCTGACCTGTAAAACCACCTGCAGTCTGACTGATCCAACATTCATCTGGTACAAAACCAGCCGTGATTTAACCACAAACACCATCAAGAGCAATGAAGTCCACCTGCAGTCGGTCAGCAGTGAGGATGCAGGCAGTTATAGCTGTGCTGTAAGAGGATATGAACATCTCCCCTCTCCTGCTCACACACTCAGAGTCAGATGTGAGAATTTTTCTTATTCTTCCTATGTAGTGAGTAACTAAATAGACCATACAATATTTTGTATTCACAGAAAAGTCCTGATGTAAGTTACAAAAAAAAATTAAATTTAATTTAACATTAAACTGCCTATATTCTTTGTGTGACGAAAAAACAGTTTGTGTTACGTTACGTGTTGAATTATTTATTTCTAGGAGCACTTTTGGTATGTCCTGACCACTGCAGACCAGGGACATCCCACAAGAGCTGTGGTTTTGGAATTTCTCGCAGTCGTCTATACATCAAAATGGCCTTTTCATAGTAGCTACAGTTATAATATCTCATTACAATGGCACCTTCAACTACGCAGAAAATTAACGTTTTTCCTGAAATTGATGTGTTGGAGACAGAAACAAAAATGTGCAAATGTAAGAATTAAATAACTGTGAAAAGTTCCAAATTGAGTCAGATCCCAAGAAAGTGCACCAAGGAAGAAAAAAAATTGGCAACAGGGTCATGGGCAGCCAATGCTGATTGACATAGGGAGTGAAGGCTGACCTTTGTAGTCTGATCCTAATTCCTGCTGAAAAGCCTTATTGCTGGTTGCAGTAGAAAGATGTCTGACCTGCTGATTGGTTGGAGCAGTATCTTTAGAGATTACTATTCATTATTAAAATAGAAATAATTCCTGCACTTTGACATCATGACCAAGAAAAGGGAAAGATGCAAACACTTACTGACATGATAACACTAAGGTGTTCCAGAATTATCACAATATACTGTAAAATATTTATTAGAATCACACCTGTGTAAAGAGATTAGAGTTTCATATTCTATAAGAGCCACACGCAATGTTAAATGAAAGCAGTTAAAGAAGGTAGGAAAGAAAGAAAGAAAGAAAGAAAGAAAGAAAAAAAAAGGAAAGAAAGAAGAATACATTTCCCTATCATTTAATTAATTTTACTGTTGATCTGTTATCTCGGTGATCTTGTTAATAATAATAATAATAATAATAATAATAATAATAATAATAATAATTAACACAACTGAATTATTGTTATAATTATTTAACGACATTAATACTCACTACTGTGTACTTTTAAATTTACTCCATTGTAAATTTGACATTAATATATAGCATGTACCTTAAATCCTTAAATTATTACAAAAAATATAATATGCTTACCTTTTATTGTTTTAATTCAAGAAAGAATTACTTACATTTTGGTCCAAATAATACAAAGGTTGTTGCTAATTTCTGGAAGGCTAAAATTATTCTAAATACAGTGTTGTGTACATTTCTTTGTTTCTTATATATAATTGTGCTAACAAGTATTGTGTCACGGCGCTAAGCAAGGTCAGGCAAGCTGATAGGACCCTAGAGCAGACACCACTGTGGAATGACGCTTGAAAAAACTTTAATAATGAGAGTGTAGGAGATAGGGTGGGTAATGCTTGGTGTTACTCTATCACGGATACAACTGTATAGTAAATAAGGGACTGTAATGAAGGATAGAGGAGCAGCTCTGCAGTAAGGCTCTGATGTTTTAATGAACCGAGATTCTACAGTTAGCCTTGTCGTGGATGATGGGTGCTGCTGGGTGCAGTTATGCAGTGAAAAAAACAGAAGTGGATGCAGATCCGCACGGGTCAGAGATAGAGAGGAACAGAGTCGTTTCACCTGTTGGTGTCTCAAAGTGTGTGGAATCCGGAAGTGATAAACAATAGCGTAGTCGAGGGGCGAAGCGTGAGTCGGTATCCGTGAGAGCAATCAAAGCCCGATCAAACAAATCCGAAGCAGTAGACGATAGCAAAGTCGAGGGGTGAAGCGTGAATCGGTGTCCGTGAAGCAAATATATGGTCTAACAAATCCGAAGCGATGAGCGATAAGTGAAAGCCGTTAAAACAAAACACTTGGTCGAAATACACATGAATTCTAGAAAAATAACCGCAAGAAAACTGGGCTGTGGAGCACGCAATAACTCTAAGGAAGCGTGCTGCGCTTCCTTAAATGCCAGGAGAAATTATTTGTGAATGGGGAACCGGTGTGTGTGGGAGGGGCGGTACGGAGGCGTGGGAAAAGACGTGACAGTCTAGAGAAAACATGACCGCGTGTAGAGAAATCTGACAGCGTGGGAAAAAAAACAACAAACCAAAAAAACAAAAAAGAGAAGTAACAGGGGTTCGTGACAGTACAACCCCCTTTACGAATGCCTCTGGGCGTTTGGATGGAGCACCTCAGGGAAACGTTTGTAAAAGTCTGTAATCAATTTGGGGTCCAAAATGAATTTGGCAGGAACCCAGCTTCTCTCCTCAGGTCCATAACCCTCCCAATCTACCAGATACTGAATGCCTCTCCCTCGGTGACGGGCCTTGAGGAGTCGACGGGCCGTGAATGCTTCGCCACCATCTATGATCTGGGGAGGAAGAGGCGGGCGGGTGGGCGGACATAGCAGATTGGAAATCAGACGTTTGATTTGGGATACGTGAAAAGTTGGGTTGATGCGACGCATCGTGGAAGGTAAAGCTAATCTTACAGAAGAGGGATTGATGATCTCAGTTATGGTCAAAGGTCCGATGAACCTGGGTGAGAGTTTACAAGAGATCGTCTTTATAGGAACATCACTTGTGGATAACATGACTCTCTGGCCGATGTGATACTTTGGGGCTGCGGAGCGACGTCGATCCGCTTGTTTCTTATAACTTTTGACGGACCAGAGGAGTTGTCTTCTGGCTTGTAGCCAGGTTTTTTTGCAACGACCTGCCGGGGGTCTATTGCTGCTTTTGTTTCTGGTACAGGAGTCACATGCTGCCACATACTTGATGACATCCTCCTTCAATGTGGGCCACCAGAAACGTTGTTGAATCATAAACTTGGTACGTTTGCCTCCAGGGTGGCAGACAAGCTTAGAGCTGTGTCCCCATTCCAGGACCTGAGTGCGCATGGTTGCGGGGACAAAGAGACGATCTTGGGGAACATTACTTGGGTTAGGACCCTGGGCGTGGGCTTGTTTTACCTGTTTTTCAATGTGTAGTGTGGCTGCCACTAAGCAGCGAGGGTGGAGAATGGCAAGGAGACTTGGTACGAAGAAAACTGCCGGGACAGAGCATCTGGCTTTGAGTTCTTGGCTTCAGGGCGGTAAAATAGGGGGAAATTAAACCTGGAGAAAAACAAGGACCACCTGGCCTGTCGGGCGTTAAGTCTCTTAGCTGTTTTCAAATACTCTAGGTTTCTCGTCCAGACGAGAAAGGGGTGTTCAGTTCCCTCTAGCCAATGTCTCCACTCCTCCAAGGCTAATTTCACCGCTAGCAACTCTCGGTCTCCAATGTCATAATTTCTCTCAGCAGGTGAAAGGCGATGAGAAAAAAAAGAACAGGGGTGTAGCTTGTTATCCTTGGGAGTTCTCTGAGACAGTACTGCCCGCACCCCTGTTTCAGAGGCATCAACTTCTACAACAAATTGTATGCAGGGATCAGGAACAGTTAGTATAGGGGCCGATGTGAACTTGTTCTTGAGTCTTTGGAAAGCCTCCTCTGCCTGTTCGTTCCAATGGAAACGGAGTCTTGAGGAGGTTAGGGTTGTGAGTGGAACAGCAATGGTGCTGTAGTTCCTTATAAACCGTCTGTAAAAATGAGCAAACTCCAGAAACCATTGGAGATCACGTCTAGAAGTGGGGGTAGGCCAATCAGTGACAGCTTTTACTTTGGTGGGGTCCATCTGGATCATGGATGGTGAAATAATGAAACCAAGGAAAGTGATAGAGTTCTGATGAAATTCACACTTCTCGGCTTTGACGAATAATTTATTCTCGAGGAGTCTTCGCAATACTAGGCGCACATGGTTTTTATGTTCTTCAAGAGAACGTGAAAAAATTCAAATATCATCTAGGTAGACGAAAACAAAGAAGTTCAGAAAGTCCCTGAGAACATCATTAACTAAGGCCTGAACAACTGCCGGTGCGTTGGTAAGGCCGAAAGGAACCACGAGGTACTCATAGTGTCCTGTAGGGGTGTTAAAGGCAGTCTTCCATTCATCCCCCTCCCTTATTCGGACAAGGTGGTAAGCATTTCTAAGATCTAGCTTTGTGAATACTTTAGCCCCTTGAAGGAGTTCAAAAGCTGTGGTCATGAGTTGGAGTGGATAACGGTTCTTGACCGTAATTTCGTTAAGGCCTCTATAATCAATGCAGGGCCGAAGGGAATTGTCTTTTTTCTTGACAAAGGAAAACCCAGCGCCTGTGGGGGAGGAGGACGGACGAATGATGCCTGCGGTGAGGGACTCTGTGATGTAATGGTTCATGGCTTCTCTCTCTGGTGGGCTAAGTGAATAAAGTCGTCCCTTGGGGGGTGTGGTGCCTGGGAGGAGGTCTATTGCGCAATCACAAGATCGGTGAGGAGGAAGTGAGAGTGCTCGTGCTTTGCTAAAAAACAATTTGAGGTCAGAGTAATCTGATGGAACATTAGAAAGGTCAAGATGTTCGTCGGCCATGATGGGAGGTGGAGAATGGGTAGCAGCTGAACGGAGGCAGGATGCAAGGCATGAGGGGCTCCAGCCCAGCATAATGTTCTTAACCCAGTCTTTTCAGTGTGGGGATTGTGGAGAGTAAGCCAGGGGCGGCCAAGAACGATTGGGGAATAGGGGCTGTCAACGACAAAGAGGGAGATGTCCTCCACGTGGTTCCCAGAAATGCGTAGAGTCACTGAAGTCATCTGGTGTGTAATGGGAGGGAGGCTGCTGCCATCTAGGGCTTGCACAGAGAAAGAGGGGTTCAAAAGATGCAATGGGATTCCCAAGTTTCTGACTGTGTTGAGGCTAATTAGGTTCCGATCTGCCCCGGAATCAATCAGGGCTTGCATGGCATAGGGTTTGTTGTCATGGATGAGGGTAACAGTAAAACATGATCATGTGTCAGGGAGGTTTTTGTGAGTGGAGCCCTCCAAAACTCCCAGTTTAACTGGAGGGCTTACTTTTTTAGCGGGCAGTCCTTGAGAAAATGACCTGCTTGGCCACAATCAAAGCATGCTCTCTCTGTTCGTCGCCGCTGGCGTTCCTCTGAGGAGATGTGGGTCCGACCTATCTGCAGTAAGGCTCTGATGTTTTAATGAAGCGAGATTCTACAGTTAACCTTGCCGTGGATGATGGCTGCTGGGTGCAGTTATGCAGTGAAAAAAACAGAAGTGGATGCAGATCCGGACGGGTCAGAGATAGAGAAGAGCAGAGTCGATTCACCTGTTGGTGTCTTAAAGTGTGTGGAATCCGGAAGTGATAAACAATAGCGTAGTCGAGGGGCAGAGCGTGAGTCGGTATCCGTGAAGCAAATATAAGGTCTAACAAATCCGAATCGATGAGCGATAAGCGAAAGCCGTTAAACAAAACACTTGGTCAAAATACACATGAATCCTAGAAAAATAACCGCAAGAAAACTGGGCTGAGGAGCACGCAATAATTCGGCAGCAAGAATGGGGAACCGGTGTGTGTGGGAGGGGCGGTACGGAGGCGTGGGAAAAGACGTGACGGTCTAGAGAAAATATGACCGCGTGTAGAGAAATCTGACAGCGTGGGAGAAAAAACAACAAATCAAAACAACAAAAAAGAGAAGTAACAGGGGTTCGTGACATATTGTTTTAAATTTGTATTGTTTTAGATTCACCAAAGAATGTCTCAGTGTCCATCAGTCCCTCTGGTGAGATAGTGGAGGGCAGTTCAGTGACTCTGACCTGCAGCAGTGATGCTAACCCACCTGTGAAGATCTACACTTGGTTTAAGGATACAACATCAGTAGGAAATGAAAAGACCTACACCATCTCCAACATCAGTTCTGTGGACAGTGGAGAGTACAAGTGCAAGTGCAGTAATGATGTCGGACATCAGAACTCCAGCAGTGTAACTCTGAATGTTCTCTGTAAGTTAAAACTAAAGATATTCTCACAACCAATAAAAGATAAAATTAGCGACTATTTTTCCTATGCATTTTTCATATTTTAATAATTGCACCTAATATTGATTGATTGATTCAGTGTTTTTTTGTTTAGTTTTTTTTTGTTTTGTTTTGTTTTAGATCCTCCAAAGAATGTCTCAGTGTCAATCAGCTGCTCTGGTGAGATAGTGGAGGGCAGTTCAGTGACTCTGACCTGCAGCAGTGGTGGTAATCCACCTGTGGAGAACTACACCTGGTTTAAAGAGAGAACATCAGTAGGAAATGAAAAGACCTACACCATCTCCAACATCAGATCTGAGGACAGTGGAGAGTACAAGTGCAAGTGCAGTAATAAAGTGGGATATCAGGAGTCCAGCAGTGTTATTCTGAACGTTCTGTGTAGGTTAATGATGAAGATCTCCTCACAGCCAATAATTGATAAAACCATTACTTGCTCATAGAAGTGTTATCTTCATATCTATTTTAGATCCTCCAAAGAATGTCTCAGTTTCCATCAGTCCCTCTGGTGAGATAGTGGAGGGCAGTTCAGTGACTCTGACCTGCAGAAGTGATGCTAACCCACCTGTGGAAAACTACACCTGGTTTAAGGAGAAGACATCAGTAGGGGAGGAAGAGACCTACACCATCTTGAACATCAGCTCTGAGGACAGTGGAGAGTACAAGTGCAAGGGCAGTAATGAAGTCGGACATCAAAACTCCAGTAGTGTAATTCTGAATGTTCTCTGTAAGTGAAAGCTGAAGATGTTCTCACATTTAAAAACAGATTAATCTATCATAGATTTACTTTATCATAGAAGGGTTATCTTCTTTCCTATTTTAGACCCTCCTAAAAAGGTCTCAGTGTCCATCAGTACCTCTGGTGAGAGTTTAGTGATGATAATATTGAAACATTTAAGGGACAGTTCAGTGATTCTGTCCTGCAGCAGTGATGCTAACCCACCGGTGGAGAACTACACCTGGTTTAAGGTGAATGAATCCTCAGCTGTAGGATCTGGACAGAGTTACAGAGCTCTACAGAGTGGACAGTACTACTGCGAGGCTCAGAATAAACACGGCTCTGAGAGATCAGCTGCAGTGTCTGTCACTTTACATGGTGAGAGTGTTGATGTAAATCTATGAATCAGAATCACACTGATAAACATTTCAGATTATGATTGTCAAATCATTGTCCACACAGGGTTTTGGAGTTTATTTGTGTACACAAGTGTTGGAGTCTTTGTGTTT
Source organism: Clarias platycephalus (assembly GCA_030068275.1). Lineage (NCBI taxonomy): Eukaryota > Metazoa > Chordata > Actinopteri > Siluriformes > Clariidae > Clarias > Clarias platycephalus. The sequence continues at coordinate 1,983,920 of JAQQZT010000010.1, read as the reverse complement.
GTGTGTATTTTTCTCATCATCGACTTCTTTTTTATAAGGTAAGAAAATATTTAATTGGAGTGAGGCTATAATAATCTTAATAAATGAATATATCCATGTCTTCATAGACCTCGCCTTGTGAACCTCACGTGTGGCATTGTCATGATGGAACAGGTTGGGGGCTCTTTGTAGAGTCATACAGGGCACAGCGTCATTATATAGAATTGTGTGCTTCTGACAATTTGGTTAGAGTTTGGGGAAGAACGACATATAAGCATGATTATCAGGGGTGCACATACTTATACCCATATGGTGTATGTTTAGTGCTTACTGTTAGAGGATTAGTAGATTTATCATATTTTATTTAGTATTAATACTGAAATGTCAGTTTTTATTCCAGGAAAAAGAAAAGAACTGGTACAACACAAGATCAACAGGTACATAATGTAGAGATTAGTGTTGAGATGTGTATTTGTTCTGTCATTAAACACTAAGTTGTGTTTCTATTATAGCGAAATAATCAACAACAAGGTGATGAGTTACTGTTACTGTCCCAATGGTTATAAATTTTCTGTAAGATTGACCTAAGTGGTTTATTTCTGGAATAGGCAGTGATTAGAACAGTAATTTGATTTTGATTATTTTTACTTAATAATGATATAATTACTTACTAACTGTACATCTTTGTTTATCCTTCACCGCACACCTGTAACTGGTTAAGTAATTATCTCTTGGATTTATAAACACCCCGAGAGAAGCAGTCAGTGCCACGTAAAAAATAAATCAATAAAAGGAGCAAGAGTATGGAAAAGCACAAAACAGCAATGGCTGCTCAGTGACTCAATGAGACAATGCAGTTAAAGGGAGATATCTATATTCAGTCCAAAACAGAGTTGACTTGGTGAGGAGAAGGGGAACAAAACAGAACGAGCCAGTAATTATTAGCAGGATGTGAATAGGTCACAGTAAACGTAACAGCACACACCATGTTATAGAGTAACATCCAAATAGTGTGTGTGACCAGTGTCATGAAAAAGTGACAATAGAACATGTACAATAGTAATCAAGTGAAGGAAATAGAAGCAAGAAAGAGAAGAGATGATAGCTCTACTGAGGAAATTTGGAAAGGTTGAAGACTGTGAAAAGTATTCTACTGTATAAGAACAGAGAAAGAAAGAAAGAAAGAAAGAAAGGACAAGGAAGAAAGTATTTGATGGGTTTCTTAAGGGTGACAGAACTGGAAACAAGGATATACAGTGGAACCTCGGTTCACGGATGGCCCAATTCTGAATCAGAATTCAGTCCACGACCAAAAAATCTGCATAAAATTTGTTGCTGCTTCTCAATCTACAGATTTATTACATTTAATGCTGCATTATATTTGTATAATTACAACTTTTTCATATTTTGTTTTATATTTTGTGATATAAAGGAAATAAACAAAAAGAATAATATAGTTCATAGTGACTGATTAATTCTATTTACATGTGCTCCTATGGAAAAAAAAAATAACCTGAATCAGTGGTCAGCAGAACCTTGGATTGTGAGTAACGCGGTTTGCGAGCGTTCCGAGAGAGGAGCAAATATTTTGTATAAATTTTGACTTAAAAAACGAATAAGCCGAGTATCACACATGTGCTTCTTGTTTTGATGTCGAGTGTCATGTGATCACAACTGAGCCAATGGTTTTTCACTCTGTTGCGCTGTGGAATTGTGGGTAATCGTCTCCCCTGCTGGGTCTTAGTGCTCGTCTCTTGTGCACTCGTGTACTGTTTACTGTAACACTGTGACCACGTGTGTGTGTGTGTGTATTTTGTGTTTGTATGCATGTGTGTAAAGTGCGCATATTTTATTATATACTGTTTATTATAACACACGTGTGCGCGCATGTAAAGCAAAAGAAAGTCTCATTAGAGTGGTTAAAGATCCATTTTTTCTCTCTGTTTCAGCCTGCCGTTATGTGTGTGCACACGCGTCATTGGACACCGTTCCCCCTCACACACACAAACCCCTCCTCTCGCCATTACACACAGCCTCGATCACTCACCTTCACACACGCGCACACACACACACACACACACACACACACACACACACACTCTCTTTCTAATGGATACACTGCTCTGTCGCGATACTTTTCAAAGTTAAAGTGCAAGTTAATTTGTTAAATTTTTTACTTTTCAGCAGTGATTCTGTTAGCGAGCGAGTTATTAGCAATATTCCTTACGGATATGACTAGAACATAGCAACGAATTGCGTTTGTGAACCGAGTTTCTACTGTAGATTGAAAGAATGATGTCTTAACCCCTTGGTATATCATCTGTTCTTGTCTGATTAGTAATTAATACATCTGATCTGTAAATAATCAGTGATTATTGTGTGACTCTGCCTGCTCTTTAGATTTGTATTCACGTTTTCTATATTTGTTTGATCTATTTGTTATCTACTCATATTACTCTTTGTTGCTCCGTGACCTGCAGAACGACTCTGTGTGAGTTCAAGTTCAGTTCAGAGTGTGTGTGTGTGTGTGAGAGAGAGCACTTCCGCATTCACAAACACCAGGAGAGATCTCTCACACAATGCACGCTGATTTTTTCCTCCCTGAGAAAGTTAAACCTGAGGTTTCTGTTCGCGGATTAGACCGACATAAGACAGACTGTTTCATCCGCGTGCACAAAACTCTCTCATGCAATACAATTCCCTTTATGTCATCGCCCCACACCTCCTCCCCACGGCATGATGGATTCCCTCATTCATCCCATTACACACTGACTAAAACACACAGATTCTATGCTCTGCTCCTTCAGCACATTTAATCCTTCTGTATTCAATAAAACTTCTCAAATACCTGTTTGTCTGCTATCAGGCTCGCTCCAGCTGTGTCTCATCTCCAAGGGTGATCTTGGACATTAGAAGTAAAAGAAGGCCGGGATTGTGCTCAGGGAATGACCAAAAAAGAGTGTTGCAAATAGTGTTTATGCTACTGGATGTCTGTGATTGTGTATACTTCTTAATATACAAGAAAATATTTTAAATATTGAACTTTTCAAATTTCTGGTTGACTTGATCGAGATGCAGTATCTTGAGAAAAGAACAAAAAATGTCTCAAAGAAACAAAAAAGCTTTCATGTAAAAAGCTATTTTCTGTTCTCATGTACAGTGGCTTGCAAAAGTATTCGGCCCTCTTGAACGTTTCCACATTTTGTCACATTACAGCCACAAACATGAATCAATTTTTTTGGAATTCCACGTGAAAGACCAATACAAAGAAAACCATAAGAAGTCCCGTTTGCACAGCAAACATGTGGAAGAAGGTGCTCTGGTCAGATGAGACCAAAATGGAA
>JAQQZT010000010.1:1808499-1822314 GCA_030068275.1 Clarias platycephalus | reverse complement strand
TGTTAAACATTTTAAATTTAAATTTTGCTTCAAAGAACAAATAATAAAGTGGGCTTAACTGAACTAAAAGCTACAGTACCAATCAAAGACAGGATGTCTTCAGATATTATTTAAACCTGTCAATATTAGGATCATACCTAATTCCTAGACGCAGTGTGTCATGATTCACGCCCTGTCTGCCGTCTTTTTCCCACGCTGTCACTTCTCTTCACATGCTCATGTTATCCCCTAGCCCGTCTTGCGCATTTCCTCTGCCTCCGTTTCCACCCTGTCTGCTCAGATCGCTGGATTATTGTGTGTTTTCATACCTCGATTTTCTCGCGTTTATTTTCTCTTCGGATTTCACGTTGCCAAGCTCGCTGTTTCTCGTTTTCGCTTTCGGTTTCTCATCTCGGATTTGTTTGCCTCGTTTTTTGATCTTCCAGTTTTTACCTCACGCTTCCCCTTCTGGTTTTCGCCTCCTCGTCTACGTTTTTGGATTAAACGCCTCACTCTTTGATCTCTCGGTACTTGAATCTACGCTCTCTCCTTTGACTATGCCTCTCGCCTTACGTTTTTGCTCTGACGCCTCGTCGCCTGACTTTTGTTTCCGACTCCACTTCCACCCCCCGACCACGCCCCCTGTGTCTGCCGTCATCTTCTGCGTTTGGATCCATCACGTTCCGCACCACCCCGTGACAGAATAATCCAGCCACGACGTCAGCGGATTTTGACCGCATGAGAGCAGCACTGGAAAGCCAGGGCGCTCTGCTCGGAGCACCTCAGCAGGATCTGCTAACTACTAAGCAGTCGCTCGCTGACGTCACAAGCCAGCTCCGAAGGCTCCGACTCTCTCCAGTGCAAAGCGGAGTCTCTAGTGAGCAACAAGAGCCACGCCTCCCCGCCCTCCCCACCTACAAAGGAGATCCAGGTACCTGTCGCTCCTTTCTCTCCCAGCGCTCACTGATCTTCGAGCTCCAGTCCTCCACTTTCACCACTGAACGCTCCAAAGTGGCATACGTCATTACACGTCTCACAGGACGAGCCCGGGAATGGAGTACTGCGCTCTGGGATGCCCATGATCCTGTTCTAATTACAAGAGCTTCGCCCAGGAGATGAAAAGGGTGTTTGACCGTTCATGTCATGGAAGAGAGGCTGGACGTAAGCTGCTGAGACTTAAACAAGGCACGCGCTCGGCCTACGACTATGCCATCGAATTCCAGACCCTGGCGCTCACCAGCGGGTGGAACGAATGAGCCTTGTGTGATGTGTTTTTGGAAGGCCTAACAGAGACACTCAAAGATGAGTTGGCCTCCCAAGAGCTACCTTCGTCTCTCCAGGGGCTTATAGACTTGGCCGGTCGAGTGGATTCACGTCTCCGCCTTCGTAGATCTACCCGGAGTTCCCCACCCAGATTTTCCCTTCGACCCTCTTCTCCACGAGCTGACACCCAGGATGAACCCATGCAACTGGACAAAACGCGCATCTCTCCAGAGGAGAGATGACGACGTCGAGTGGAAGGGGGCCTGTCCAGCAAAAGGAGGCACCCTCTAGTTCAGCTGGGAGCACTAGAGGGCGTGACTCCAAGAAGGCTCCTAGACCAACGCCGCCTGCTCCCCGTTTTCCTCATCTACGTACAGCACACCCACGTGGTACAGGCGCTAGCTGACTCAGGATCAGACCGCAATCAAAGCTCTGGGTATCCCCGCACTGCCTTTGGAGACTCACCTCAATGTTCAGGCCCTCGACCGGAGCCCGCTCCCATCTATCACCAACCTCTCGTCAGTCTCAGGATCTCAGGCAACCACGCAGAGCGGACTTCGCTATTCATCATGGAAGGATCTCACGCTACGATCGTTCTGGGCCTGCCCTAGCTAATCCGTCACAACCCACAGATAGATTGGGAGAAGAACTCGATTTTGGCCTGGAGCCCATCATGTTCCATGACCTGCTTACGAGCTGCAGCCACACCTTGCCTCAGTCCCGCCCCTGCAGGGGAACTACCAGACCTCACCCACGTCCCCTCAGAATACCATGACCTCAAGGAGGTCTTCAGTAAATATCGCGCCACCTCTTTGCCCCCCCACCGCATATACGACTGCGCCATCGACCTGTTCCCGGGCACCACACCACCCAAGGGTGTGTTTTCGCTTTCGATCTCTCGTCTCGGATTTGTTTGCCTCATTCTTTGATCTCCCGGTTTTTACCTCACGCTTCCCCTTCTGGTTTTCGCCTCCTCGTCTACGTTTTTGGATTAAACGGCCTCGCTCTTTGATCTCCCGGTTCTTGAATCTATGCTCTCCCCTTTGACTACGCCTGACGCCTCGCCGCCTGACTTTTGTTTCCGATTCTGCCCCTCGACCACGCCCCCTCTGTCTGCCGTCATCTTCCGTGTTTGAATCCATCACGTTCCGCACCACCCCGTGCCACTGTGACCCTATCCCTGTTATTAGGAAGTCTATTCCAAAGCCTTGGCCCAGTAATTACAAAAACCCTGTCACCTCTGATCTTTAAATGAGTGTGCAGGACTAAGTGATCTGTTTGGATGTTGATCTAAGGCACTTTGGAGCAGAATATGGAATTAACAATTAAGCATTGAGGGGCTAGACCACTGAGGACTTTAAAAACCAAAAGTAAAACATTAAAAATTATTCAAGCTAAATAATTAGCTCTACAAAGATCCTCCCTCTCTTCCAATAATTTCTATTAACTTGATAATAAATTAAGTAATCTACACTGCATAAGACCGACTGCTGTATATTTACTTAAACACACTCTCTTACTCAAGCTTTCAAACTAAAATATGCAATATAAAAACAAATGGCCCAAATGTAAATGTCCTTTTCACTCTGTAAAGAGCAATGATTGAACAGAGTATAATAAATACAAGAAGTACCTGTTTATTACTAGTTTCTAGGTTTTTACTTGCTACTGTAGATCCATCAACCCATTGCACAAATTTGATGCTACCTTCTGGTAACTACATGTAGAAGTACAGAATGAGTGATACATTGTCCACAAGTCATTACATACAGTACTTTTTAGAATCCACAGACACTTTGGGCAAGAACATTCCAGTCCTTAAAATGACCGAGCTGTCCTTGTTCATTGTGCACAGATCCCAGCAGTAGTTCTCTGGGAACAATCTTAATAAAACAAGCTGGATGACTACTTTTCCAAAAGGGTCGTTGCTTACCAGGTAAAACAATCCAGCTCTCCATTGTAAATCTGCTTATCAAAAGCTAGACAGCCTACCAAACTAAATACAGGCTATTTATAATGAGTTTAATTGCCTTCCTCGGTTCAGGTGCCCGCTTGCGTCACCTGACCGAGGTGCAGCCTGGGAACTGAAGTCTTTAACATAACAAAACACAACTTAGACTACAAATACAAAACTTAATAAAACACAAACCAAACGGGCGTTTTGGCGCCCTCTAGGGGTTAACCCTTACACGTGATAGTCTTTGCAGGGTTCATTAAACTTCCTGTCACTCACTAGAACGTAGGGCAGAGCACTGTGGTTAAAACATTTACACAACAATATGTAATGTTTACTGTCTTGTGAGGGTTGGAGGTATGATTTCTTTCTTGGGTAAAATAAAAATGAATAAAAAGTTAAATAACAAAGAATTTAGTAATTGTGTAGTTAGAGCTAATTATTGTTTTAGGTACAACAGGGGAGCCAATGAATTACATAATGAAATGTGATGAAGAAAAGGTCAGACAAAAAGCTCACTCCTAATGTTAAATATATCAGCGGGACACATCAGGCTTTCTCTGCATGTGACATGTGATAGCCTCAGTCTACCTGTGTGCGAGACTCATGAGCGCATGGATTATCTGGTTCTCCCCGTAAATGACTCTGGTATGACAATGTTTCTTGCATAAAATGCATATTTGTTGGTGGATGAACTTGACTGCCTTATATTGGCATTCAATTGTGTTGGTTATGATGGAAATTAATAATTTAATATGGTTATTCGACTTAATTGATGTACTGTGCATCGTAACGCTAATCAATTGGTAACATATGCTTAGCGTCTGTGCCAGAGAGGGAGACGCTGTCACCTGATTATCTCTCCTTGTTGCAGGTATGTTGGTTGTTTAGTCCTGCTTATAAAAATTTGTTTTAGTTAAATGTTAATGAATGTGTATTATATGTAGAGTTCTATGTGAGAGGGAAATTGATTTAATGATTGAAGTTGTGCATGATGCACGTGGTGCAGCTTACACAGGGTAAGATACTAACGTATTGAAAGTTTAATTTTGATATGTAATGAAAGCAATATTGATTTGTATGTATGAAGGGATTTATATATATTTTTCCCTTTTCTCTTATAATTTTTGTCAAATACATAGATACTTAAATTAATGTATATGTTAATGTAATATGTTTATTGTATTTCATACATTATTGTAAAGTTATAAGATATACTGTATATTGTAAAATGTTATAATTTTCTGTATTTACATCCATTTTTTATATATATATAATTGTATTCAGTCTACCTGTGTGCGAGGCTCATGAGCGCGTGTATTATCTGGTTCTCCCCGTAAATGACTGTTTGACTCACTGATTATTAAAGAATGCACTGAATTTCATTGCTGCATGGATGCGTGCTCCTTGTGTGCGTGAGAGTGACTGATCCAGACATGCTACACATGGTGGAACAAAATATGCAAACTGAAGTGGCAGTATAAAAGGGTAAAAATAGTCAACAGGAAGAGGCTGAGGGCATACAGTACACCATGCACCAATGCCCAGTCTCTCTGTAACTGAATTATTTATATGTTAATGACCATTACAAATAGTCTTTTGGGTGGGGCTAAAGTTAATACCTGTTGTTCAAGTGGTACACAAATAGAAAAACTCTTAGTCAAATGTATCCTGAAACTAAATAAGCAAATATGATGCTGCGGAATGTGGATCGGAAGTTGGAGCATCCCTAAGACCAAAGCTATAACTGTATGGCGACTCACTTCCGTGTGCTCTTTCCTGCAATCTGTTGGTTGCTGTACTGCCGTTCCCTTCTTGATCCCGCCTCCTGCATTATTACTGGTTAACCAGGAGAGCCAGAGGCCTACATAAGCCCCTTATTTTTTTCGCATATCCAAGATAGGGAAATTGGGTCAGAGTGCAGGGTCAGCCAGGATAAAGCACCCACAGAGCAGATAAAATGTTACTGTCATCAGGGGCTTTATGGGGGTGGGACTGAGTACCCAGGGCCTTTAGACAGAAGGGGCTTTGTAATTCCGGAATGTATGAGAGATATGAATCAAGAAAGAAAGAGACCCTACACAAACCTACATGAAGCTGCTGGAGAGAATGTAGGTGGTTTGGCTGGTGGATAAGATACATCCTATTCCATTTTTTGTGAGTGAATATTTTAAATGAAATAAGTACAGTCACGTAGATCTGCTGTTACACTGTAAAACTGCAACTCTAAAATATACAGAACCTGAGCCATGCAGGGTAAGGTGTACTGTATGATTTGTGTTTATGACTGGGTATGCGCAGTGGGGTGCCCTGTGTGTGTGTATGCAGGACCAATCCTCTTATTTTCAGAATCTCACTTCAAGATTTCCTGTAAAAGTGTCGATCACCATGTAAAGGGATGAAGGACGAGTGACCCAACATGCCATATTTATTGCACAGACCTAGACATGGTTATATGTTCGGAAACCGCGGACATGTTACGGACATGTTACATGAAATCAGCTTGTCAGATCACTCACTCCATCTTCTATACCGCTTTATCCTGTATTCATGGTCACGGGGACCTGGAGCCTATCCTAGGAGGCTTAAGGCATGAGGCAGGGTTCACCCTGGACAGGGTGGCAATCAATCGCAGGGCACACACGTACACACACAAACACACTACGGGCAATTTGGGAACGCCAATCAACCTAACCTACAAGTCTTTGGACTGTGGGAGGAAACCACAATACCCGGAGGAAATACACCAAGCACGGGGAGAACATGCAAACTCCACGTACACAGAGACGGGAATCGAGTCTTGCCGGGAACCGAACCCGGACCCTGGAGGTGCACTTAGCATATAAGTGCTAACATTTACATTTACATTTAAGCATTTGGCAGACGCTCTTATCCAGAGCGACTTACATTTTTATCTCATTATACATCTGAGCAGTTGAGGGTTAAGGGCCTCGCTCAAGGGCCCAACAATGGCAACTTGGTGGTTGTGGGGTTTGAACCTGGGATCTTCCTTAACCACTGAGCTACCCCTGGCCCTAACCACTACACCACTGTGCCACCCGCTTGTCAGATCATGCTCTTTTATTAATTTTCCAGTGGACTCTATGTAAAAACAACATGCAAGAAAATTCAGGCCAGAAATGGTGCCTATGCACGGCACAGACACACAAATCTGCATGTCTCTAAACTGTTTGAGCCACCAGGCAACATGAAAAAAACTACACACAAAAAGTCCTCAGGTGTGACACAAACCAAGGCCAAATTCCTAATCATCATACTGTACCACCATGCCACACATTTCGTATTTAAAAGCACGTTAAAGATTTCTACAATTATTGAACTTTAATCATAAAATCACAGAAACTAGGAAGATAATGCTGTGTATTTACTTATAGAAACAGGACGATTATATACCAAATAAGAAATAAACACAGTGTGTGGCTGTTATACTAAACCACTGAGTGATATCCTCATAGATCACTACTTTTACATAACCATATTATTATTATTATTATTATTATTAGTAGTAGTAGTAGTACTAGTAGTATTAGTATTATTATTAAAACACTATATGGTATACTTTTTTAACTACTGTTAGCACTATAAATAAAATAAATACATTTTCTGACCAATCAGAATAAAACATTGAATAGCAGTATGCCATGTGTGCTAGAAATTAGAAGTAACTCGGATGATTTACATGCTGATGTATGCTAACTAACAATGTCTATTAATGTTAAGAGTACCATATTTACATCAGGTCTCATTTTTGTAGATCACTGTTGGAGCTGCTCTACTAGACGTGGTGTCAAAACTCGCTGCTGCATATGTTAGATTTTCACCTGATTTCACAATTATTTATAGTTAAGGTAGACTGATGAATAAGACAGAATTGACAAAATGACACGCTGCAATGTCAGCAGCGCTCCTTCTGTGCATTACCCTGGTAACATAAGCACCTCAGATACTTGTTGCTATTACTGACGAAATTTCACACTATATTAATATTTTTTACATAAAAAATGCATAAACAATCTATGCATAAACTTATAGTAAATGTGGATTACCCATAAATAAATTATTTTATTAATTTACAAGCTGTACAGAGAAATGATTATTGTGCAGTAATAGCCTACAGTATATAATAGTAATGATTTATTGAGTGCGCACTTGTTCACCCATTGTTCACTTGTTCCCTACTCCAGTCACAGTTTCCTTTGAACTGAGCAATTTTACTTCCTGCGGTTAGGTTACATGGCTGAGTACGCTATGCAGTATACTTTACAGAGAACTTCAAGCCGATTGAAACACACTCATCCTGTTCAGGAGAATCTGTGGATGATCTACTTAAGTATAACCAGTGTGTGAATGATCAGAGGAAACCGTGGGGACGCCAGTGTTGGCATAAATCTCAGAGGAGATGAAGAGAGGTAAAGCATTGGAGCAAAGAACAACATATGGTGTCTTTAATCTCCTCGTAATTTGGACATGGAACCTGAGCTCAAGAAGAAAAAACTAAAAGTGTTCAAATTGTATACAAAAACATAAAAATACATTCCTGGAGATATATAAGTTTTAAGGATAACAGTTTATTAAAGCCTTAAATGCAACCTTAGCCTGATATCTTTTGACTTTTACTAATTTAAGCCAGATGTTTAAAATGTCATATTAATAATATTCTTCCTATAATATTTAATAATTTCTCATCAGCATTCTTAGGTAGAGCTATGCAGAAACATTAACATATAACATAACTTGGAATAATTTTTTAAAATAATGTTTATTCATATATTTGTTCTCATTGTCTCTCCAGGCCCTGATCGCTCCTGTTCTTATCTCACTGAGCTCAACTCAATGTGGTCCTCTGCTCTTGTACCCAATCCACCTAAAGGTTTGATATTTAGCTCACCACAGTTATAAATCTCAATCATACTGTCTGTTAGATACCACTTAGGGTGACCCAACCTTATACCTCAAGGTCCCTGGCTTCCCTTGACCCTGTACAGGGTGGATGGCTGCTTGAGTGATTAATTACAGACTTTGTGTCCGCTTGATCCAATCTGAAAATGTTCCTTTGACATGATTCATCAACAATATGTTTCCTCGTGTATGTAAGTCTCAGGCTGCCATGGTGCTGGTCTGCCACCAGAGAGAGTCATAGAGCTGCTTATGTGTAAGTAGTTGCCAGCGTGTCCACCTGTAATTGGGTTATTTAAGGCTTTTATTCAGGTTACTAATACAGTATATGTTGTTTACATACATTGCCCAGACAAAACGAAGGCACCACCTGGATTTAACTGAACAAATATTTAAGCGCCTTCTCCTGGATTATTACTGAAGTGATTAATATGGTTCAGCTGGCAACAAGTTATTTAACCCTAACTGATGTAGTGAAGAGCTTCTAATTATTTAAATAACCACATCAGAGACATATCCTGTGGTCGCTCAAAATATGTTACTCTGCTTTAGGGTCAAATTGTTGTCCTGCATCATATAAAGAAAACAGGACTGCTGAGACTAATAAAATTAGTTTAAGAACTGTAAAACACATTCAAACCTGGAAGGAATGTAGTGGACACCAGCCTTACACTACTGAATTTGAAGACTGCTGGTGTATTACAGATCACGGAATGTGACTGCAGCAGTCTTTCTGTGGTTTGTAAGAAAACTTTGAAAAACACTTACCATAAAGACAGCTGAGGAGCTTTGTGTGGGTTGGGCTGGAGATGAGGCTGAGACTGGAGGAGGAAATGGGTTTAACCATATTTAAAATGACACATTTTATTATATTATATTGCCAAAAGTATTCACTCGCCTGCCTTCACATGCATATGAATCCATAGTGTTTACTATGTTGTTGGCCCCACTCTCTTTGCAGCTATAACAGCCCTAACTCTTCTGTGAAGGCTTTCCACAAGGTTTAGGATTGTGTTTATGGGAATTTTTTTACTATTCTTCCAGAAGCTCATTTGTGAGGTCAGACATTGATGTTGGATGAGAAGGCCTGCCTACACTGTGGTGGCATCCTATCACGGTACCACTCTATTCTCACTGAGATCCTGAGAGCAACCCATTCTTTCACAAATGTTTGTAGATGTTTTCTGCATGCGTAGTTGCTTGATTCTATACACCTGTAACTGTGGAAGTCATTGGAACACCTGAATTCAATGACTTGGATGTGTGAGTGAATGTGGTTGGCAATATAGTGTATTTAAAAATATATAAGCACTAAAAAACAAGAATAAAAGGCGATAAATCTCACAAACTCTAATATTGTGTTCCTTTGCTTAGCTTTGATGATATTGCACAATATGGTGGCCAATTTATAACATGCTCACAATTTGAGTCCTGGATTATGGTCATGGCAGAAAGAATGCTCAACCTAGACATGAGCAGTTGAAGCACCTCCAGAGATCATGAAGCATGAAGCAATGGACCCATCATGAAAAGTGACCACTGTACAAGCCTCAGGCAGTGGCAGTGTTATGATCTGGGGTTGATTTAGTTATACATTTTAAATGGTTCTGTGAATAAAATTATAAAAATTGGTTTGTGAGTTTGTCGTACCTTTTTTTTTTTTTCTTTTTTCTTTTTCCTCTGTAGGGTGAAAATGAATATCAGACCAAAGAGAAGCAGCACTAGAACCAGAGACACAGTAATGATGACTTTAGAAGTATGAATTTACTGTGAAAGCCAAACCGTATTCTAATCATTTTGATTTTTTTTATTTAACGTGGACAAGGGCTAGGGTTATCTTTTACGAGCTGCAATTCATAACATGCAATTCATGCAAACATAATAAATAGTTGCATTTCACGCATACATTTTAATGCACAGACCCCCAAATCACAGCTCTAGAAATAACTGGCACACGAAATATAAAAAGGCCAAAAAATAGATGTAAGGTGCTATTGGTAAAACATTACAGGTTTACAATTATGAGTACATGAACACATTATTTGTGCTTCGATACACATTACCGACATTGATGCATTCTTAATAACATCTCAGCATTTTTGCAGTGTACAGGACCACAGTCAGGCAAACACCAGGGTTATTGTGCATTATTTTAAACCACTGAAACTGCAAATGTAGAAACTAGACCTGCTCAGACAGACCACACTGAGGAAGGTGTAGATGTATCATGTGTAGATTTAACCAGAATAAATACCACACATGTGGAAGCACACTAGTAGGTAGGAATGCCATTGGGGATGCATTTTTAAGTTTCGTAAGCAGCTTGGCATTGTTGAAGTGGTTTCAGTTTCTTTAATCAAACTGAGCTTATTTTGGTATAAAATTTTGGTATAAATTCAGCAGAAAATGCTTGGTTATAGTAAAGCAGGTATTTTGTGACTGCAGTGTGTATGGCAGGTAACGAGAGGATAACACGCTCTAATGGTTCAAATAATATACAAGAATAGTAGAGAATTAATCCTTACAAGTACTGTAACTTCCTCTTCATTGATAAACCATAAGGCCTAGCAACATGCTTAAAACCTTTACACTCCCCATAGGTGATGTCATCTGTGATGGTTTGATTTGTGTTTACTTTAAAATAATAATAAAATAAAAATAAAAAACTAATAATATCTTGAAAAAGATGTGTACCCTGAATCATACCCTGTCTGCTCTATCACACACCAGTAAGTGCCTGCATCTCCTGGTCTCAGATCAGTGATGGTGACGGTGAAGACTTTGACTGTTGTGTCGTCATACAGAGAGAATCTGGAGTCTTTAGCAGGAGATCCAGACTGAACAGGAATGTCGTTATACTCCACATAGGGACATACACGTCTGCAGAGATACTTGATATATTTTTTCATATGCAGATTCATAGTGACATTTAATCTGAACTGATCGTCCTCTGTATCCAGTTACTGTAGTTACAGCATCAGTACCAGCTGGAGAATAATATACAGTGGAATGAAATATGATCCAGGAACCAGGTATATTAAAGTGTTTGCACCGTTAACGCGTCCCTGATCTTTTCAATAGACAGAACGACCCCTAAATGTGGATAACAGGTTAATCGTGCAATGTGCAGTATTCTTGATCAGGTGATGTTACGCTCCAATATAGTAGGTACGTAGTTGCATCATTGTGAAAAATGTGTAACATGGTCACATCTTCTTGGTTATGCACATGCATTCTAATATAAACCATAATCAAAACGTGCTAGCTACAAGACAACAATGTCTCATCAGTATGCTAGGTCTCACTTCAGAGCAAACTTATAGTACAGCTAATGCCCATAATAGTCCATTTCTTATTCTGATCTTATTCTGATTTTGGACTTCATTCTAAATTTTAAGTAGAATGAGAATAAGAAGAACCAGTTGTGAAGACCACATGGTTATAGGCCTAATGCCCAACATTCTCATTACTTACTAATAATACTTAAATTGCCATTAAACAAAATATATTTACAAACACAGTATATTAAAATAATAAAATAACATTAAGGTATTAATAGCAAGATACTATATATGTAACATTCTCATTAGGGCTGAGCCTGACTAAAGATCGGGTATCTGATCCTAGAATTTCCCTTAGATTTATACATTAAATGTCTGTGTGTATCTGCTCTTGATGTGATAAAATGAAAAAAAGCACTGTGTTAGAGAGAGAGAGAGAGAGAGAGAGAGATAATATTACACTCTAAATTGGTGTGTGTGTGTGTGTGTGTGTGTGTGTGTGTGTGTGTGTGTGTGTGTGTGTGTGTGAATCTCAGCTTCAGTAAAAACACTTTTCATTCTGTTGGTAGTTATTAGAAGTAGGCTTGTGTACTGCACTGTGAAATGGAATGCAAAGGTTAGAGTACACAAATATTTTGCTGTTTAAGTATTCTGTACATGAGATTAATTTTTTTCATTAACTAGTGGCACTGAAGGAGTAACTGTACTGTCAGTGAGGTGAAGTGTCATGATCCAAACAGGAGTTAAAGCAGGACATGAGCATTAATTTTGTTAGTTTAATAGAGACCGGAAAGGGATAATTTACTCCCCAGTAAACACTTTGCAGTATGTTCTGCATAATATATTGATAACATGCTATTAGGGAAGTCAAAGGGCATCTGACTTCTTTTGGTGTAGTCCTGACAGATCACAAGTTTGTCAATTACATTACAGTACCTTCAGCTGATTGGTTAGGCTTGTTTGTTTGTTTTATTTCACTATGGGTAGCCAATTTCATCCTGGCTTTATCTTGGGCATGACATTAGTGTATGGTAGGAGCGCAATACCATATTTCACCACACATTGACGTATTGGCGCTGTTTCACTCACTGTAAAATACTCAATGAAAAATACTGTACAAAGAAATGGCAGTCAGCAACAGCACAGAGTTTATTATCATCACAACAAAACTGTTTAACAAAATGTGCAAACGTAATAAGTACAGCCTGAAAAAATAGAAAACATGGAAAATCGTTCAGTTAAAAAGGAATCAATTAATTCAAGACAAATACTACACTTATAATTGTTACTTTATATAAACCGTTCATATCCCAGATATCATTTAAACCTGGCCATCTAGAGTTTATATTTTCAAAGTTCAGCATTACTAAATAAAACAAAAAAACTCAATACGTACTTCTCCATTAAAATAAAACCTGTGGTACAAATCTTAAAAATCAAACCTAATTTTATTTGTGTGTGTCTGCATGTGTAAGAAAGAGAGAGAGAGCATTTTATTTGCAATCTTTAAAATGACCCTGGAAATATCCAAAGGATTTTAATTTAGAAGCTAACTGCAAAGTAAAATAGCATTGCAAAATAATATACGCCTATACCTATAATTATTAATATAGTAATATTAATAATATACCTATAAATATACTTACTTATTAAAACATATTGATCATAATTCTAAATGAGTGCTTAAAACAGATTTATTTGTTTATGTATTGATTGATTGATGTATTTATTTAATTGAATTTATGTATTTTTATCCAACTATGGCTATCTCAGTCCTCTCACCTGAATTCTATTGAAAACCTGTGGGTTGTGTTGCAGGAGAGGGTGCACAAGAAAGGCCACTAGTAGCCTGGTTGATGTGGAGAGATTCTGTAAAGCAGAATGGTCTTAGTCGCTCTGCGTTGTATTCTACAGCCTAATATTTTTTACTTTCGTATATTTATTATTATTATTTAGATTGTTTCTAATACACTGTAATAAATGCTTGGCTGTCAAGATTTCTGTTGAAAATAAATACTTTTTAAATGACTTTTGTCCTCAAAATACATTATTTTCAGTTAAACGCTGGGTACTTCTCCTTTGTTCACAAAGCTAATTTTTTTCCTAAATGCTTTAACTACTTCTTAAAAGAGGTGCCACTAATTATGGAGAACATTGGCACGCAATGCCATATTGAAAGCTCACACAAAAACTCCAAAAATGATTTGGTGAGTGAGTCGGCTAAGAGCCACTTTTACACAATGTATGAAATCTAATAACTTCAAGATGATGAACTTAACTAAATTTATTTAGAATCATTATCCTTATTCACACTTAAAAATATAATAAAATAGTTAAAAATTATTTATTATTATTATTATTATTATTATTATTATTATTATTATTATTACATAATATATACCTTAATGTTTTATATATATA
>JAQQZT010000010.1:1519971-1535103 GCA_030068275.1 Clarias platycephalus | reverse complement strand
GGTTTCTTCCTATTACCATCTCAGGGAGTTTTTCCTTGCCACTGTCACCCTCGGCTTGCTCACCAGGGACAAACTGACCATTTTTGATTTATACACATTCACATTCCATACAAACTTAAATAATTATTTTGATTGTGTAACGCTACTTTGAGGCAATGACAATTGCTAAAAACGCTAAACAAATAAAATTGAATTGAATCTGACAGTATAGTTTCACTTTTATTTCCTTCTCAATTAGAACACTTCCTCCTTTGAGCTGTAATTTAAGTTTATTTAGTAAATAAGTATTTTTTAAACATGACAAAAACATAGACATAAAATGTATATTGTTAATAAAAATGAAATTAAAAGTGTAATTAAAACTAAGTCAGTTATTTAACAATCATATTAATAATTTAACTATTTAATATATTTTTGTATTACAGGTTTTTGTCTAAATTTCTGAATAGACATTTACTCTGAATAAGCATGGTTGAAAAACGATGAGGAAAAAGAGAGACCAAATGCACAGAAAAATTCAAACACACATTGGAAAGAATCTTTCAATCCATTTACAGATACATGTTTTTTTTCCTAATTTGCAGTATTAGGAAAATAATAATTATTACCTAGTTAGTGTAAGATTTCCCATATTTGGTAGGATTACGTTTCTAAAGGTTGCGTGTGATCATTAGGTAGCACCAGTAAGGTATCAGGGCCAAAGAAAAGACAAAGCAAAAGAAAGAAACAAAGAAAAGAAAGGAAAAAAAGACAGACAGACAGTGTGCTGTTCAGAGGCAAAGCCCCGGCCTCTGCCTGTCTAAGACGCCGGCGAGAGAGAGAGAGAGAGAGAGACCAGCACACATCGATCCAGCGTGCGCACTCAGTTTAATAGTGCAAAGCACAAACTCTCCCTCACTCTCGTATAAATCCTCTGTAAGGGTGTAGGCCCCGAGAGGATATAAGTTTTTTGTTTCAGTTTCCAGAGCCCCGTCCGTTCTCGTTTAGATGGCGGAGCTCTGTTTATTTTGTGTTTTCAGTTTTCTTCTATTTCCTTTTGTGTTTCTAATTAATAATCCATCTCTAAACGGTAAGGTCTTGCCGTGCCTGTCATAAGCCTCTCACAAACCCCTATTTCGTTGACCCCCTCTAAAGACCTGCGTCAGGGCTCTTATAATTATTTAAAACATCTCGTGGTGCGGCTCTTCATACAACAGTGTGTGTCCTCTGTACTTTTTATTTGCCATAAATTATTTAGAGCTCTGTGCATTAATAATTAGAATGTTAGCATAAATAACTAAAAACTCACTCACTTATTATCTATTCCACTTTGTCCTGTATACAGGGTCGCCGCAGGCCTCGAACCTCCTATCACGAGGCAGGGTACTGTTGGGAACTTTTTCAGAGACCAGGAGACGTTGGGATATCATTCAAGCAGAAGTTACTCTTTATAGAGAACTCGCAGAGCGTCGCTGTAGTCATCCAACTCTGACTGAAAACTCAGCTCTGGAGAGTTTATACTTTACAAGGGGGAGGGATACGAAGAGGTGGAGACAATCTAAACAAAGCATAGTGTAGTACAGGAGTCGGCCTGGTAACGGAAGTTCCCCAGCAGTGACTTTCAAATGCATACAGTAGGAAGCTAGATTTAACATTTTATACATTTTCAATCCTACAGTACACACGGACTGGGTGCCAGTCTATCACAGGGCACACACACACAATAATAAATACATTAAAAAAACATAAAAAAGCATTTGTGTTACTCTATTTCTTTCTTTTTTCTGTTTGTTCTGTTTTTCTGCTTTTACTTCTTTTTTTTTTTTAGTGTTTGTGTAGAAATTGAAATGCGCGATACTACAAGCATTCCAAATGTACAATTAATACAGTGTTTATAATATCTGTGCTGTTAAGGTGTTTTAATCTTATTATACTTCATCAATAATGTTAATGTAGCACAAAAAGTGTCTCTGTCAATCAACCAATTAGCAGCTGAGTCCATGTTGAGGCAGCAAATACATATCTGTAGGTATACATAATATCTATGATTTTTGTTCCGTCATCTCAATCCCCAGGTCCCCCACCTTCATCATCATCATCATCCTCTTCTCCACCCTGTTCCTTTTTCTTCTTCTTCTTCTTGTCCTCCACTTTGTATTTCTGGCGCCGGATGACATCGGTGAAGCTGCGTCTCTTGCTTTCGTCGTACTCCTCGTTCATCAGGAAGTTGCGGTCGATCAGCTCGGCTGCTTCCTGCCAGTTCTGGAAGCACTCTGTTCCCAGAGAGCAGATCTCCATCACAGCATTGGGGGAGAGAACCGAGCAGTCAGGACGTAGAACCACCACTGTGGGAATTTCTTCCACCTCGAACATCACCTCCAGCTCTCTGTTAAAGACAACATAAACACAATATATGATGTTTTTTGGGAATTTTCAGAGAAACAGAAGTCAAGCGCTCCGAGCTATCAGGCACTATAGGTACCCATACTTCCTGTAAGTGTCCTGGAAGGGCAGAAAGAGGCAGCGTTTGGGAAGCTCCTTCAGGAACTTGTCCTGCTGCTCCTCTGAGGTGTCGAGTGAGATGTAGAGCAGGACGAGCTGAGCCGAACGCTCTACGTAGAACTCGTCAGTCAACTTCTTGAAGAAATCTTTGAGTGTGGGTGCGAAGTCCTGACACCTCTCACAATCACCCGAGCCAAAGAACAGCACGAGGATCCGGTTCTGCAGGCGCAGGATGATCTCACGCTCTGTGTCCAGCTCATCACGGTCCTTATTGTTCTTCACCAGAACTTTGTCAAAGAATAGATCCACCATGGCAGGACCTGACTGGAAAAGGTAAAAATGGGCGTGAATGAATTCTGAGCACTTACCACTGCTCTTACATGAATGCTCTCCCCAACAACTTCCACAGGACTGCTGATTATTCCTACCCACTTCTGCAGAATTCCTCAATTTTGCCACACACAATTTCTGGAACGTCCACAAAAATTTTAACATTCCCTCCTACATACACGGGAATTCTGATCATTCCTAGTTATCTTTTACATGGACTTTGACCATTCTCGCCACTTCCACAGACATTCTGACCAATGCCACCCACTATTTCAGACATTCTCACAATTTCCACACACATTCTGCACAATATCTTCTACCTTTTCAGCAAAGCATGTGCATGCTCTAACAGGAATTCTGATCATTCCCACCCACTTCTGTGGGAATTATGGGCAGTCCTAGCCACATTCACAGGAATTCTAACCATTCCTACATACCTTCCACCTGGACTCTGACCATTCTCACTTCCAGCCACAGAAATTCTGATAATTCCCAGACATATAAACAGGAATTCTGATAACTTACATCCATAACGTTAGTGCAGAATACCTTTCCCTCTTTGCTGGAAGTAGAAGTAACCACAAGCCTGATCTCACAGGAATTCTGTCCATTTCTGGTCACTTTTACAGCAACTCTGATAGCACATTCCCATACTTTTACAATAATTTTGACACTCTATTGTTGATAGGACCTAAGATGAATTCGGACCATCTCTGCAGTCTCTCATAGGCATACTGGCCACACTAATAACATTCTTTTACTTGTTGGTATTTTGACCACTCTCGCTGGAATTATAAAAACTCGTGCATTAACTTTTGCATAAATAAAACTCCAAATTATTATTTTTTTCATGTTCAAGTTGGTCTTGTTTCCCCAAAAAATAAACAAATGAGTAAGCTGCACCATCTTACCGAAGATCAATAAATCGAGTAATTGTGCCATTCAGAACTACACCAACCCGGATACATATCAAGGTTAATGAATATGATCTTTCTTGTTCTCTGAGCGTCATTTCAGATTATGTGAAAGTAAAACCATGTTAGACCCTTTATAAGACTGCCATACTAGTCCCTGCAGTACCAGTCCCAGTATATCTCATACACCCCTGAACACACTCTTAACACTAATCTGGGTCACAACAAGCAGCTTTGTACCACTAGAGCTCGGAATGACGACACAAACAGCAACCGGGGACATTTGAGCATAGATGTAGATGCGAACACTTATTGTTTCTTAAATCAGAACATTACGTCAATTTCAATGTGTTTAATGGGTGTTTTGTCTTTATTAATACTCTCTCTCACCTTCTATATACGTCTGCCCCTGGAAATGTGGAGACCAGCGTTCCTCAAAGCCTTGATGACAATTACAGCACAACAACAGTGTTGTCCAGCTTGAAGATCAACAAGAAGTCAGTTCGCAGTGTGTGTGTGTGTGTGTGTGTGTGTGTGTGTGTGTGTGTGTGCAGAGTCTACAAGCTGTCTCTGTAAGCTGCATTGGCTGAAAATAAACACAAGGTTAATCCGAGAGGGGGAGAGAGAGAGAGAGAGGAAAGAGACGTTTAACACCTTGAAACTTATAATAATAAAGGGAACATTCTGATTCAGGTCAAAGCTTTATATCAATGCACTTAATAATATAGTACCTTATTATTTCCATAGTAACAGTCCATTTAAGGTAATTCTTCAAATTATCTGATTTAAAAAGACCAAATTGATTTGGGGAAAGTTAACATTGAGGTTTATTTATCAGGTATGGAAGGAGTCTCCAGTGTCAGCGCTTAAACGAGGCCGATCATGGACTGATGATGTCTGTACATTGGTCAGAACTCAATCTTTCAGCGATATCTTTGTTTCGTACATTGGAGGAGCAGTACTTGGATATCGGCATGAATTTAAATCTGCTCCATGAATGAAATCAATATATTGAGTAGAGAGTATGTCATGAGCAGTTATGTTCCAGGGTACATCACAGCATCTATCGCTTTTTTGGATGAATATAGTGCCTTTTTCCCATGAGGTGGGCGTGGCTATACACATCACTCAACAGAGCCAATCAACTCAATAGTTTACTACAGTATGTACTGTATATACACACAGAAGACACTGAAATGACCATAATGCACCTACAGGCCGCCACAATACTTTCCAAACACAAACAAAATTACATGGCTTAGTCTAAAAAAATGGTGTGTACACTATGAAAACTGAACTTTGCACTATAAATGAAATTTTAAGAATGTTAAGAATAGGGGAAGTTATGAGGAGTTATGTGCCAGATGCTGATCAGCTTATTTTTAGCTTTAACCATTATTTACCCGTCGATGTGTACTTCTGCTAGTATACAGAATAATAAGTATTTTACAGTATCTGTAGTTTAATAAATAAAGTAATATTAATAACTGTCAAAAGCATGTGTTGTAAAGCCTTTAAGTCTTAAGTTTTATGTGCTTTAGGTAAACAATCAACATGATTAAGACGTGTAACATCACTGATTATTTTACTGCACCACATTAACAGTGTTTTATTAGTTTTGTACAATACTGTACATCTACTACATGTAAGTGTTCTGTATTGTGTACACAGATAATGCACAACAAGCACACAGTGTAGATGTTTCAGCGAGAGAGTTTACATGTGAGCATGTGTGTGTGGGGGGGGGGGGGCGGGTGCATATATACAGTGTATCGTTAAACATTCAGACAGCCTGGTGGTGTGTGTGTAATTTTAGTTTGTTAAATGATGACTGCGGTTGTGTATAATGAGAGGCGTGCTTGTGAGTACACCCATAACATAAAAGAGTGAGTCTAAAAAACATACACACACATACACACACACACACATACACACACAGTCACGCACATATCTGTGCTGAACGAACAAAGGTCAGAGCTGCTGCTGCTGCATGTGGCCGGGTACCTCAAGCTGACACACTTCTGTTTACACTCTGTGGTTTACTCCGGTATACTTTACCCGAAAGATAGTCTAACCCACTCATTTTTATCAGTCAGAGCTCAAACAGACTTCACATGGAACTTAAAAACACACAGGGAATATCCTGTATGTGTACGGCCTTCAATAAGGACGCCTCTGTGGAATATACACAGATACGCCAGAAATAAACAGAAAAAAATGTTTTATGATAAATACCGTATGTATGCACAAGAAAAAAAAGGAAAAAAAAAAACTGGGGTTGGGTCCAAGACTTTTACACAGAACTGTGTAACAGAACTTTTAAAAGAAAATTAATTAATGTTAATGAAATATTTCGAAATTTAAGATGAGGTAAATAAAATAAAAAACAGACGGTAGAAGTTCGTCTCTGAAATGATGAAGTCAGAAACATAGCTAACTAATAATACTGAACAATCTGATGGGAGAGGATTTCCCTCATATGAGGTCACATTAGTTTAAGCTTTGGACAATACGAAATTGAAGGAGGGGCAATAAGCAGAAAATGAATTCTTTGTACACTGGACACTCTGTACACTTTGTACTTATCTGAATGACTGAAATGGCTAAAAAGTGATTTATGTTTCATAATAGCTGCCCTTTAAATGTTTCAGGCATGATTCCTTCTTATTCCAATCTAAAACGAAGGAGACTAGTAGTAATAATAATAAAAAAAAAATTTAAAAAAAATTATGATCAGTGCAAAATGTAATTTTGATTCCAGTGTGTGCTCCTGTAACAGTGCACATGACAAAAATACATGAAGTGCAAACAAACACATCTAAGGCTAGTGCCTAGTTATCTGAAACACACACACAACACATTTTCTCTGTATTGCTTTATAAAAAGGCTAAAGTCTACTAAATGAAAAGAATGGCAGGGTGCAAGTTTTAAAAAAAACATTTTAATTATTTAACAGCTATGTAACAGCTAAGTTCATTAAAAACAAGAAAATTAACTAATGTTAATGAAATATTTGATAATTTAAGTGATAAAACACACAAATGTGTGGTAGAAATTCCTCTCTGAATTGTTGAAGTCAGAAACATAACTCAATAAAAATACTGAATAAGGAAATTATCATTTTGAATGATTAACATTAATTTACATGAATGATCATAATGGTCATGCAGAAATAATAATAATAATAGTAATAATAAAACCATTGTTGCCTCAATATACAGTATTTGTTATAGATTAACCAAAATAATAACAAAAGTAAAATAAACTACGTTGTAATATCAAAAATTCCCCAAAAGATTTTGGTTAGTAAAGTACAAGTAATAAAGTTAGTTTGGGGAATTTCAGTATTATATCGTACCAGTTTATAATAATCCATGCTTACTCTTATGTGTAGCATCACGCAAGTTTTATAAAGAAAACAAAATCAAGAACCTGACAGCATATCAGGACACTAAGGACCAAATCGTTACCATCACCCGAAGAGAACTCATTAAAAATAAAAGTTTCAGTTCTGAAAAGCGATTCAGTATATGAGTGAATCAAGCTGAAACTGTTAGTCAAGTATTTCAGTTCAGTTCTCAATCAGGAACAGGTTACCACTGACTAGTTATAGAAATAGTTTTTGTTCTTGTGGATAAACAAACTGAAGTGTTAGATTTCAACACAATCCACCTGGAAACCCCTTTACATTAACATTAATATCGTCCTGAAAATAAACACACCTGTGGTTTCATTCAGCAGCAGACAGGAACCGTGACAGAACAATAAGAAGGAAACAGTCTTAATACATTTTTTGGGGTCAAATCTCAAACTTGCTATACAATATTTTTTGGACTATTTATATAATAAATGTTATACAGATATAATACAGTCTCAGCATATAGTTTATCCATTTACAGACTACAGCTATAAATCATTGTTGATTCAATAGCACTAGTGTTTATGGTCTTATTTGCTCAAGCAGCTATAATTCTTACAGGATATGGATTATTAAAGACTACTAAAGAGGATGTTTTGGAATTAGCACTGAAATGCTGTTTATCGTGCATCTTTAATTGATGCATCTCGTATAAAACTTTTATCTTCTTTCTCCTGCCAAGTTCAAGTGCTGCATGTTGCTGAGCTCAAGGCCTTTCCCAGGGAAAGCTCAAGGGGCGTGGCCTCAAACAACTTAAGTGTGAAAAGGACTAAATAATTTAAAACACACCCCCAGAATGTTTTTGGCAACTGCCTCTTGAGCTTTGTGGGAACGCCCCTTGAGGTCTGCATCGAGAAGCACATCACTAATCTTGATGAAACGGCAACCCATAAACTTAAAAACAAGAAGAAGGGATACTTACGCAGAATGAGAGAAACTGAGGAAGATGGAAGCGGTTTGTATTTTCTGCAAAATCTGTTAAAAAATTAATTTAACCTTTTATAACTTTTATAACTGAAATACTGTACAGTGGAACCTTGGATTACGAGCACAAGTCGTTCTGGAAGCGGCTCGTATTCAAATCAAATTTTCCCATAAAAAAAATAATGGAAACCGCCCAAAAAAATAAATACATAAAAATAAAACAAATTAACCTGCACTTTACGTTTTAAAAAAGTAAAAATAAATCCATACAGATAAGTGTTTTCATTTATGGATGCAGATGCTGTGTGTGTGTGCGTGTGTGCATCTAAAGTAAGCGGAGAGGAGGAATCAGAGCCTCCCAGAGAGGCCAGATTGAGGTGGTTTGGACATGTTCAGAGGAGAGATGGTGAATATATCGGTAGAAGGACGCTGAGGTTGGAACTGCCAGGCAGGAGGTCTAGAGGAAGACCAAAGAGGAGATTTATGGATGCAGTGAGAGAGGACATGAAGTTAGCTGGTGTGAGAGAAGAGGAAGCAGAGGATAGGGTCAGATTGAGGCTGATAACTCGCTGTCGCCGAAAGACAAAGAAGAAGTGCTCATGTGATGTAAATGAGATCGGTCAGATCGGAATTCATGTGACTTTCTGCCTCTGTATAGGGTGGTGATGTCATCAGTCGTCACCAGTAATGCAGCAGCGCTAGCAACAGCTGCTTAAACAGCTAAAGCGAGACATCTGGATTTCTTCCTTCCTCTAGACCTCAATGTACACAGCGACTAATTGCTCGCCATCATCCAGACCAAAACCCCCACGCATACTGTATTTCTGATAAAAGTGCATCTATTGTTCGAAATGAACAAGCGTTGCACAAATATAGCGGGTTTTAAAAGAAGTCTCGATTTGTGCATGCGTGCCATTTTAGAGGACCGGCATGTCCACATTAGAGTCAGATAAAAATCATGTGTAATTATGAATGTGAACCGTCATGACATGAAAATCCGATCTGACCAAAAATTGAGCATGTCATGTGAATGTAGTCTTAGTTATGTTACACATCATTTATAAACCAAAGACAGTGGATCAACCAGAACATGTTTAATGACTGAAGTTCGGTTCCTCACTACCGCACTAGTGCTAAGAAAACAGACATGCAGCAAAGAGCTTACCGAGTCAGACATTACGGTTTAAGGTGAAATTATGAATTAGAGGCTCTGAGGCTATTTCAATCTGGAAAAAATTTCAGACATCAAACACTGTGTAGATATATTTAAAATGTTGTTTTGCTTTAAAATATCTGAAATATTAATCACCACCGCATGACCACATCCACCGCAGACGTTCCCTAAACCATTTTCATCATTCAAACAACTGGAATTGTTAAAACTGTCCCGTATCGCCTTTAGCTGGTAATAATAAAAACACTTTTGACTAGTAAGCTCAAATTCCGTTCAAAGTAAACAGTTTGTGCTTTCCAGAGCAACATCTCTTTTCCTAGGCTACATTGTTTTTATGCTACACCGATTTGGTTCTTGAGGTGGAATTTGTTCCTGGTCATCACACACTCCTGTCTTTGTGTACTCAATAGCACCACCCAGTGGTGAGAAAAAAGGTGCAAAACTCTGCCTGCTCCTCTCGTGTCAGAGGTCTGAGGTAGCGTGTGAGTGCATGCCGCGGTTCTCCTGCGCCCGCTCCCGGTCCCAGTCGGTGGTTACTTTCTCGTTGTTCCACACGGTGGAGGTCTCGGTGTCACTGATGTAGCCCGGGTCGCCCGTGTAGTGCGTGGGGTAGATGAGTAACGGCTCAACGGAGAACGCCCGGAGATCCCTCACCTCGTAGTGAGACATGTAGTCCTCCCTACAGAGGAGTAGAAGGTTGTTGCCATGACAATCACTCAGGGGGGAAAAGAACAACAATCAACTTATCAAGTTCAATTCATATTTTAAAACCCTTTGACCTGAAATGCACCAAGATATGAATGACAAGTTTGTTAAACACTTACACTGGGTGCTTGTTGTACATGACCGGCAGGAACTCGTCTACAGGAAGCACTTTCTTCAGAGGCTCCGCCCTCAGCAGCTTATTGACTCCCTGTAACGAGATCATGTAGCCCAGGGTCCAGTAGGAATAGTCGGCTTCGACCAGGTTGCGGATGTTAGGAACCGGTTTCTCCGGCTCGTCCACTTGCATCCTCTTCCTCCCGATGTAACTGCGCATGTGTGTGTTAGCAATAAACGAAGAAACTAAATAATCTACATTAGCTCGTGTGACATCGTTTCCTAACGGTGTAAAATACTATTCATGTTCAAGTTCTGGAAAAGCTAATGTCGGAAAGTTTGATTTGATTTTCTGCTGAGTTTCTTTTTTCCCTATGAGCTGACGTGATGTGTGTGAGTAATCTGGCGATGAGGAGGAGTGTGTGTGTCTGTGTTGGAGTATACTGTGTATCTAATTAGAAGATAAAAGAAGACAATTTTCGCTCGTTATCTCCCTAACTCCTATCCCTCTCATTACTCAGAGCCGGGTAATTAAATTCAATTACACACTGTCAGTTCCAAATCAGCAGGACGGTTATGTGTGTGTGTGTGTGTGTGTGTGTGTGTGTGTGTGTGTGTGTGTGTGTGTGTGTGTGTGCTCACATTAAATCCCAATCGAGTCGTTCTGCCTCAACGTCCTTCATCAGTTTCTGCAGTCTCCTCTTAAAGAATGTCTCGAAACGCAGATCGTCTTCTATAACCAGAGACCTCTGAAGTCCTCGTTCTGCTATCTACAACACACACACACACACACACACACACACACACTCTTTTTCAATGATTATGGAGACCAGGACTATTTTTGTGCATGTCTTTACTCTTCACACACCCTTAAAACCATATGGACAAACACACACACACACCTCAGTCCAGATGTTGTAGTGAGACAGGAAACAGCCGAGTTCTCCTTTAGTGAGCGGCCTGCCATGATACGGGTCACTGTAACCCGGCAACATGCCGACCCCCAACGCCTGGATCTGAGTGTCGTTCAACGCCCTGAGAGAGAGAGAGAGAGAGAGAGAGAGAGAGGGAAGAACAGATAGAAGAAGAAAAAGAAGAGATGATAGTAACATGTGAAATCTTCTACACAGATACTTTTAAGATGTGACAGACTTGCACATGCGTGCGAGAGGAGATTTAGCCGTTAGCGCGTGTGTGTGGTAGATAGACGTACTTGCCGTCCACTGCGTTTATGATCTTGCAGCTGATCTCCTGCTCCCACAGAGTCCTCAGCATTCTCTCTCTCCGATCCGAACGCCTCGGGAGGTTAATCATGAAAACCTACAACACAGGTCACATACTGTAAACACCAGATACCAAACCAAATAGCGCCCCCACACACACCTTCTCCAAGAAACACAACCTCACCTCATCAAAGCCCAGTTTATCAGGGCGTTTCGGAGGGACGGAGAGATGGACCGAGGGTTCCACCGGAGAACCTTTCACTGAGAACAGTCAAACAGAGTCATGTCCAATCCATGGCTTCACGACAACATCATCATGATGACCGATCGTTAACCTGGACTCACCCATGACCTCGAGCAGAGTGTGCAGGAAGTTATCGGCTTCATCCCGTAGGGAATTACGGGTGTGCAGAGGGACGGGGAGGTGGCCGTAAGTCTCACGGTTACACAGGTACATCTGAACATCTGGAGGAGGAGGAGAGACAGTTTAACACAAATGGATTGGCGTGAACAGTGGAAACATTCACAGGAGAAATAAAGCACTTGGATGGGGTGCTGTTACAGAAAAGTAATCAGTGTGGTGTCAGGTGGTCTTCTTATATCAATTATAAGTTACACACACCTGCCATACGGGCGGAGAAGGCGAAGATGATGACATCATCGAAGGCCCAGGTGTAGTCGGGGTGAGGTGGGTAGAAGGCCAGCTCTCTGGATGCTTGTTTCCTGAGATCCAGCAGGAAGGTGGAGTGGACCATGGGGACGGGGAAGCAGCCACGCCTGTCCTGACGCCTTATGGGGATGTAGTCTGGTGTGCGCTTGTAGTAGCCCTGCACATATCACACACACACACACACACACACACAACTATAGATTTATACCAGATAAACAACAAAATCCCAAAAGACATCATTACGTGCACACACACTCTACCTGAGAGGTCATTCCACACCAGAAGTTGGAGTACGCAGCTCTGGAGTCCATCATCGGTGCCACAATGGTTTTATTTTCTTTTATCATCTTCCAGAGGACGTCAGGGTTAGTAAGAAGGTTATCACAGTCCACTAACTACACACACACACACACACAAGAGACACAGAGAGAGAGATTGATATTGTGAGTGTGTAATTGCAGACCACATCCAGCAGGGGGCAGAGTATATGACTGACCCCTGCAGCCCCATGCATTCTTATACAAACTTTCACTCTGGAAGCGACTTACAAGCAGACACACACACACACACACACTCAGTTATAATAACAGGCATTCGGCACACTGCAAACATCATACACCAAATGAAATGCGACACGCAGGACAGATTATAACCCTCGGCACGCTGCGCTAAAGACGAAACGGCACTAATCAGAGAGTCGAGATTCTGGAAATCCTATAAAAATAAACCGAGACCTATAGAAGACACGACTCGACATGTGACCCGACGTACACGACTGGGGTTTTCATGCCAAACAGATATTTTTATGTGACTGAATGAATGTGTTTGTGTTTAGAGTTATCCGAGGCCAGCTCGCATCTGTAACTGATATCTGTAGCTGTTTCTACACGACTCTGGCGGAGTGTAAACAGAATAGCTGGATCAAATCTGGATTTGGTCTTTTTTTGTAATGAAAACGATTTAACTTACTCATCAACATCCTTAACAATTAGACATGTTTGAGTTGTTAGTGTTTTCCTGGAATGGTTAGGAACTGTCTGTGTGTGTGTGTAGCATCACCTCTTATTAGCTCATAATACAACACTGCTAGCAAGAAGATGTTGGCAGGTAACCAGCTAAATCCTGCAGCTTTAGCTCATGTCTGTGGAAAATATAGCTAAACTATTCAATATGGCTAATGTGCTAACATTCTAACAGCAGAAATGATAAACAGCAGTTTACAACACAGTCCTGTTCATTAGTTTACAATCAGTTCACAGAGCCGCGGTTTGCTAATTCACAGGTTAATGTGCAAGAAACAGGAGCCTGAAGCAAATCCTCGTCTCTTCTCATTATACATCAGCTTTAAAACTCTAGTGCTAAAGTAAACACTACTGCTAACAAAACATTACTGCTAAAATGCTATTGCTAATAAAGTGTTACTGCTAAATAAAACTCTAGTGCTAATGAAACATTAACGCTAAATAAATCTTTAATAAAATGTCACTGCTAAATAAAAGAAAAGTGGTAATAAAATGTTACTGCTAAATACGATGCTAGTGCTAATAAAACATGATGACTAAATAAAATGCTAGTGCTAATAAAACGTTACCGCTAACAGTGTTGGGTGTAACGCATTACAAAGTAACACGTTAGAGTACTTGGACTACTTCTTTGATGTAGACAATTTATGTAATCCGTGAGCCAGACAGCAGTCATTCCCAATCCGTTAGTGTGTGTGTGTGTGAAAGTCGTCCTACAAGCCCTGCCCCCGATAAACCCCCCCTTCTGTTATTTCTGTCGTTATACCCCTATCTCATCTATGCGCTTTGACTATACGAGGACCAACGCGCGGAAAGATGGAAATCTAATCACGGTGTCTAAACTCGCGGTGAATCATGATGATGAGTGATGATGGTAGAATAATTATAAAAGGTTTTGACTAAACTAAAATCGTGTAATGTAATTAGTTACTTTAAAAAGTAACGTCCCCCAACACTGCTGCTAAATAAGATGAAACTGCTACTCCTAGCAAAATGCTAGAATTCTAATTCAAAATGCTAAAAAGTCACTACATTTATTTAGACATGAACGTATCCATCTTTTCTTGATCTTTCCACAGACTGTCATGGATTCGGGTGTTTCTGTAACGCACCAGGAAGTAGTCGGCCCATATCTGCCTGGCCGTGTCCAGTGCTGCTTGTCGTAGCTTCATCACGTGCTTGTAGCGTGGATCGGTCCAGTGCTTCGGCCCGTCCTCGTCTTCATACTCTCTAACGCGAGAACAGGAGCGGAGACAGAAATGTTGATGACTAAACTACAACACGAACCTGTAGAGGGGGCGAGTTTCATTTCTCTCACCTGGGCTCCTCCTGCGGTCTCCACTCCACATAGTGGTAGAGAGTCTGCACTTTAGTGAGCCACTCGCGCAGGATGGCTGGCGTGTTGTCCGCATTGTGGTCCGTCGCCACCCTAACACACACACACACACACACACACACACACACACACACACACACACACACACACACACACACACACGGGAATTAGTCAGGTATAATAAAACATGAACCACACTGACATGTGAACTTAGCAGCACTGACTATCTCATTACAGCACCATCTCTCAGGGGGGTGAAATGTATCAAGTACGAGATTGAGACGTCTAGACGACTGGGTCAGATGAACTCCAGAAGGCAGTGTGATGCTCTGGGTGATGTTCTGATGGGAAACTTCGGGTCGCGCCCCTTCATGTGGATGTGTACCACCTACTGTACATAAACACCGTTACAGTCCGTCATGGAGACAGTGTTCCCTGTTCCCGCCCCAATTAAAATGTTATTACAGTGATTTAAGTGATGATGTGGTACTGCTGATATTTCCTCATGCAGTGTGTGTGTGTGTGTGTGTGTGTGTGTGTGTTTTGTCATCATTCATCATAATTACTGTAAAACACTGACTTAGCAAAGTCTGCTGTGTGTTAGGATCATGGTTCCACCTGCCCTGAGTCGTGTGTGTGTGTGTGTGTGTGTGTGTGTGTGAATTATAGCTGGAGTGCTGCTTCTGTGTGTATTGAGACTCATTATGTTCACACACTTTGGTGTGAGTTTCACAAGTAGACACAAATGCGCGCACACACACACACACACACACACACACACACACACACACACACACACACACACACACACACACACACAC
>JAQQZT010000010.1:1473929-1495446 GCA_030068275.1 Clarias platycephalus | reverse complement strand
CCAGCTGCACCTGTAGCTCGCGGATCAGTTTCTCCACGGCCTCCAGCTCCAAATCCGCCGGGTGCAGCTCCAATGTACCCTCACCTGCACTCAGAGACAGATTCATAACCGATATGGTGTCTAAAAACGGAAATAATCTGTGTGGAGAAGTGTAAATAAATAAACTTGTGATAGCATGTTCATGTTTAGATCACGTTCACACGCACCTGAATTCTCTTCATTAGGTTTACCTTGACGCTAAATATAAACAGGCTTGGACTCTTGTCCTTCTGCTTTAACCTACTTTTGTTTCCTGGGTTTTGTGAATTTGGAATTTGTTTGCTCATCACTGGACTTTGTGTTCGACCTTGTTTTGTTTTATTCCACATAGTAATTTGGATTTGTTTGTCTATGATTACGATAAATAAATATTTCACCAATGCGACTGCTTCCATTTCAGCCTCTAAAACCTGATAGTCACAGTATGATAAGACAACATAATTTTCTTTCTTTTTTTTTCACACCACAGTAAACAAGAAACTGCATGATATTAAAGCAGTTACAACAGAATTATGTTTTCTAAAAAAAAATCTTGATGGCCTTTTAGTGGATTTTGTTTACTCTTTATTTTAACATGATTGTATAGTGCACATGATAGTGAGGTCATATGGTACTCATTTTATTTATCTCCCTCTGTTCTGCCACCCCAATGTGCCCTGCATACGTTGACAGACAGATAACTCCTCAACCAATCTCCACGCTGAAGCAGATACTCTGTTCACTCTGTTTAATGGATGACTGGAAGTAGGGTAAAACTAAAAAGAACAAATTAAATCTAGTTACATTGAAAGAAAAGGAATATTTCACATACTGTATAATTACTAGTGTACCATAAGCATGTATGCGATAACACTGCATATCCGTCTGCACTGATGCATATGAAATAAGCACTGTAACTGTAAATAAAGTATCTGAAATCTTTCACATTCCAAACTGTATACTAAATAAATAGCAACATACTGCACCAAAAAATAACCAAATAACAATATGTAACCGTAACATAAGTAATATAACATTTGTGTATAATCAATTAAAACACATGGTGACAACTCCAGCACCTTTTTCTCTAATATCACACATGACAACACCCTCACTGTATACTGTTTATATATGCAGATTATTTTGCACTACAAAAATGCACTTTGGTTAGATGCTAACAATAATTTGATGCATTGTACCTACATTTTCAGTGACAATAAAATTAAATCTAATCTAAAGTATAATAAAGTTTCTTTATGTTATAATGAAACATTATAAAAATGTATAATTGTATACAAAGACAACAAAAAATAACTTAATTCACCTTTGGTAATAAACACGAAAAATCTAAAATTTACGTTGATCTTATGGAGGCTGGTGGCATGGGGGTGAAATGGTTATCACTAGAACATTGCACCCCAGGGTCAAGGGTACGACCTCTGCTATCAGATCTGTGTGCATGATCCTCGCATGGTTATTCATATCATTGTTATGCAGATGACAGTCAACTCATTCTCACCTTTTCTCTCTCAGACACTCAAATTTCCACCCAGAACTCAGCATGTCTGGAAGACATCTCATCCCGGATGTCAGTTAATCAACTAAAATGTAATTTTAGTAAAACGGAGCTGCTGTGATTTATTCCTCTGTCAGGATCTTATGATCTCCACGAACAACACTTAAATAACGCCTTCCATCACTGCCTGCAGCCTTGGAGTAACTTTTTAACAATCAACTGTTCGTTTCCCTTCACATTGCTAACCTTACTCGCACAAGTCAATTTCATTTTTATCTTACCTGGCACTTACAGTACTTACCTCAAAGGTCTAATCACACCCCACACTGCACCATGTTCCCTCCGATCCTCCAGGGCTGCTCGACTGGCCTCCAGCATCTCCTTTAGGAAACAAGGAAGACATGAAGAAGCCTTCCCAACAGCGCTTGACTGATTTTGCTCCTAGTTAGTAACCTAACAACCCAGTGTAAGGATCTATCTAATGATGTAAACTTTAAAGCACTTTTGTAAGTTGCACTGGATAAGAGGGTCTGCCAAATGCTTAAATGTAATGAAATAATAACAATGAAAATGGTGAAGTAAGACTGATTTACTTTTCAAGGTTTGTAAAATACAAAGTTGAGTGTCATTTATACACACACTCCTCTGCCACCTGAAGAATCTCTGATCGTTTTAAGCATTCCTTGTAGATTTACTATATTTGAATTTGCACAAAACAAACTACATCTAGTCAGCCTGAGGTGTGGTGCACATTAGATAACTGACTGTTTCCTTAGGTTCACACACTGTTGTGTATGCTTTAGTCCACAGTTGTCTTAATCATCACCTGGATACCATACCGTGTGCATGTGCAACAACTAATCCTGCCATGTGACACTTGTCAGATCTTATGTGCATGCTGATTTCAGTTGGACCTACAGCTATCCTGTCCTTCACAGCAGGAAATACTTATATTACCTGTCTGAATTCTCTTCTGCTGTGTTTAGTTATTTAGGTTTCAATGATTTGTCAGAAGTCTGTGTAACTATTAATGGTGCCAAGTTACAAAAGTAAATCAATAAATACCCTAAAAAAATAAATGATCAAAAACAACTCAAATGAAGCTGGAAAGAATTCTGCATGTGGTACTAATCAGATCAGTTAGATTTCATGATAGTTTTAGATAGCTTCCAAGGTACAATAAACATTTGTTTTTCAGAAGCAAAACATTACGTAACACTAAAGCAGCACTGTGGTGTAATCCTGCCTCCTCACTTTCTGCCCATCCCTCCATTTCTCTTTTACACCAATTATATTCATGTCCTTCCAGGAGGCGGTCTCTAACAGAAAGTATTCTCTATCAGGAAGTTTCACTTTCTCAGTATCTCGTCTGCTTAAAATTTATAATCTCACCATCCGATTTGGGTTAACTGCTTCCTTCATGGCGGATTCTCTAGAAGACGATCTCTCATGCGCAGTGTGTTGTGACATTTATCAGGATCCTCAGCTCCTCTCCTGTGGACACACTTTCTGCAGCAAATGCGTGCAAAAGCACTGGACTGTAAACACTCGGACATGTCCTGTTTGTCGCAGGGTGTCTCTGCAGGAACCCGTGGCCAACCTGGCTCTGAGAAACACCAGCGAGACTTATCAGAAGGAAAAGGAGCGGCAGAAGAAGGAGAGTGAGAGGGAGAGCGAGAGTGAAGTCAGATGTTCTCAACATGGAGAGAAAGTCAAGTTCTTCTGTAAAACTGATAACAAGGTCATATGTTTAACGTGCAGGAAGCAAAGTCACAGATCACACCGAGTTCAGCCTCTCGCACAGGCTGCACAACAACACAAGGTGAGAGAGAGAGAGAGAGAGAGAGAGAGAGAGAGAGATGTGGTTGTGCAAATAGTGAGGACAGGGAAGGAAGTTTTACGTAATATGATCCTACCTTATTTATTAAATTGAACAATTTAAGTAGTTTAAAATGTTTCATGTTGCTGCTGTATTTTCGTTGTTCCCGTAAGAAGTTATGGGTCATACGGAGAACATGCTTCAATCACTCCTTGACTTCTTTATTTAAAATCCATTGTGGTGGTGAACAGAGGCAATTTTATTTAAATGATATGGTAGAGACTAGCTTTGCTAGTGATCTTTGAGACAAGTTTGATGTCAATAATTGGTTTTATTGTGAAAGCTGAAGATTTTAAAGTTGATCTGTTTGAGCAGAGTGTACAGATGATAAGGTGAGTGAGTAGGTGGCGCTGTTGATAAAGAATTGTTTAGGTAAAAATGAAAAATCCCAGATTGACCCGTATCAGTCGGTATTCCAGTGTTATTGTGGTTAGCCATTAAGTAAAATTATAATTGGGCAGCATGTTGAATTTAATTAAAAATCTGAATTTAAATATAAAATAAATCTTGGATGGTGTTGAAGTGCATTTTAATTGTAAAGATTCATATGTGAATCATTCATGGCCAATTTTCTCTTTATTGAGTTTTTGACATTTTCAGAAATAATAATCAGATGGTTGAGCCTCTGTGTTGCCGAATAGAGGCTCAGAGGTTTGAGCCCCACTGCTGGCAGGTCACCACTGTTGGGTCCTTGAGCAGGATCCATCACCCCATATAACCCAGCCACTGCATGCAAAGCTGTTCGCAACACTGGTTAGAAAATGGCAGGGGTGTGACAGGAAGGACATCAAGTGTTAAACAACTATAACACATTCTGTATTCACTTATATTCATTAATTATTTGGTAAATGCTTCGTCCCTAACAGTTAAATGGCACCTGCATTGACATCTTAGCAAATCAAATCATTCTGCACTTTTGTGATACAAAATGTGATACAATTATGAGTTTATTACCTTTTCTATTGGCAGACAATACTGCTAATTTTAAGAATTAATTTGTAAAAAATTAAATGATCTGTCAATTGAACAAGAAATATGTGCTTATGATTTATTAAAAAGTCTAAAATTTATAAAACAAATATTGAATTTATTGATTAATTTATTGAAAAATAGTAGATACTTTTAACTAGATTTTTATTATAATATTATTCCACTATTCCAATGGAGTTTTCCACTGATATGTTTTTGTATTTAAGTCATTGTGCATACACTCTGTGCTTGCATACCAGTCATTACCGTCTTTTATTTGTTGGGTGTTTCTGGTTTCCTCATCTTGCTCTTGGCTGCCACAGTTCGTATTGTTTGTTGGTCACCTGACCTTGGTCTATGTTTGTATCACATCAGTTTGCATTGTTTGGTCATTTTTTTAAAAGTCCTTTCAACCTAAACCTCCCTTTGTGCCTTGAATTTGATTGTTGATTGGCACCCCAGCCACTGGGGTTAAAAACAAGTTCCTTTTGTAATTCTGGGTAATAATGATTATAATGTTATGTATACTGTTGGGCCAAAACAAGTTGCACAATCTAGTAATTCATTGGACCGCAATTTGCTTTGATTATTACTGTAGCATATTTGGTTTCGATAAGCTTATGCAATGTCACAACATGTATCTCCATCCAGCGTCACATGCATTTCTCTCCATGATCTTATATTGATGATGTCGTACCAACTTCTCTAGCTCATCTCAAAGATTCTCAATGTGGTTAAGGTCTGGACACTGTGGTAGCCAGTCCACACATGGAAATGGTGTCTCATCTCCCTGAACAACTCTTTCACAATTTGAGGCTGAGGAATTTATTTAATTTCAATTCTGTCAACTGACTTCATTATTGTTGGGCACATAATGTTGCTGAACGTAGTCCCAGTTCCTAATCTCAGTTATTTGTTTGTGACTCATGTTCTTGATTTTATTGTTTATCAGGACCGAATTAAAGCTGCACTCCATCCAGCTGAGAAAGCTCTTCAGTCTCTAAAGAATGGCACTAACAAAAAAGCTGAAATCACCAAGTACATTCAGGTAACTCACGAAAACATTTCGGTTTTTTTTTTTAAATAAAAGAATCAGTCCCGTTTCACATGTTAATAAGAAACAAATTCATCATGAATGTATCCATTTTCTTATCTATCTTTCTTTCTGTCTAACCTCTCAGTCTCAGGCTTATCAGGCAGAAAGACAAATAAAAGCAGAGTTTGAGAAATTTCACCATTTTCTTAAAAAGGAAGAGGCGGCCAGAATGACAGCACTGAAGAGAGACATGGAGAAAAAGAAAGGGAAATTGGAAGAAAGTATAGCACAAGACATATTGCTTCTTTCTGACAGAGTGAGGGAGGTGGAAGAAGAAATGGAGAGTGAAGATGCCACATTTTTGCAGGTAAAATTGACTCCAGGTAGGATTGAATTAAGTTGAATTATGTGTCAATACAGCTGGCAAAATAGATCAGAAATCAGTTTATATTATTTTAAAAAAGTAAACTCAAGTGGCCCTATATGAATTTTAAAACAGAATGAAAGTACATTCCCTCAGGACTAGTTTGTTTGCAGTTGAGGTATGTCATGATGAGCCCCTTAAAGCACTATGAAGGTCGTAGACATTCCTGAGAAACTTACGAGATTTACTTTACATTTACGCGTACTCCGCTTTAAAACTCCTGTGTTCTGGGGTATCACAAAAAGTTTTTAATAGAAAGCGAGTACACTATGTAGGATGTACAATCTCTTATGACATAATGTTATCAGATGTGTGTTCTTGCTGAAAGTGCTTCTGTGACTGGTTTTTAATGAGGTTTTGGGCAGGCAGATGCTCTCCCCTCTTTCCAGTAATGCAGACAGCAGATGAATGTTTAACACAGTACTGAACTGGACTGTACCAGTCTACTTCCATCCATGTTCATGACTTATGACAAAGAAAAACTGCTATTTTCTCAAATATTTGTTGCTGTTGCATGTAACATGCATTGTTGGTTTTCTTGTCTTTCAGAATTACAACTTTGTACTGCAGAGGTACAACATGTTTTTTTTTTTTTTATCCACAGCCATGCACTTCCTGTTCCTATTTCCTGTTTCTCCTGCTTATGCTCTATCTTTAATATTGTGTTAGAGCTGTACTGCAATCCAGCTGTGATTTCTTCTTTCTTTTTCTGGCTTTCTTTTTGCATTTTGAGCGATAATTCCTCTCATGAAGACTGGTACATAAATAAATACTCTATAGTCTCTAAGTTTGTATTCTGTCAATTTTGGCCCTGGTGTGATAACATCTCGTTACACAATGGTTGATTAATTTCCTGTTTGTGTCTTTTTTGTGTTTCAGGGCTCGTAATACAATGCTGGCTTCAGAGTTACCTTCAGGAGATCTCATCAACATGGCTGAACATGTGGGGAATCTGGGGTACCGGGTTTGGGAGAAGATGACAAATATCTTCCATTACTGTGAGTAAAACTCTAAGGATTAGTTTTATCCAATTAGGTACTGTATGATAACCTTAAGTCTGATATTGTGTCCAGATCCGGTCCTCCTGGATCTCAACAGTGCTCCTGAGGACTTTTTCATATCAGATGACCTGGCAAGTGTTGGAAAGTCGTCATGCATCCGGCCAAACCCTATTGGGTTTCATGGGAACCGTTTGGTGCTCGGATCTGAGGGATACAGTGACGGCTTCCATTGCTGGGACATCGAGGTTGGAAACAGTAAGCACTGGACTCTTGGTGTGTGTCAGCGTTCAGCAGACATGGATTTGGTAAAACCTCTGACTACTGAAATGGGCTTCTGGGGTCTCAAAAGAAAAGGGGATTCCTACATGCTCCTGACATCCTACAAATACTCCTTCAAGGTACAGAAGAAGGCAAGAACAGTGCAGGTGCAGCTGGGAGGATGGTTCACTTTAGGGAACCTGAGCATAGGTCGCATGGTGAGATTCGTGGATGTCAGCGATGGATCTGTCATTGCATGTTATAACGGAATTCCCCAAGGTGTGCCGTTGTTTCCATTCCTGATCCCAGAAGAGCGTTTTTCTCACCTGCGCATTGCTCCTACCATACCTG
Source organism: Clarias platycephalus (assembly GCA_030068275.1). NCBI lineage: Eukaryota > Metazoa > Chordata > Actinopteri > Siluriformes > Clariidae > Clarias > Clarias platycephalus. Next base: position 1,487,994 of record JAQQZT010000010.1, on the reverse strand, counting down.
CCCTAATCTTCGAGCATGTGGTTGTGGAGAAACAAAAAACTCAGATCTCAGATTACCTAATGTATTTCTTCATAGCTGTTTTGTTCATTTGGTCGTTAGTGTTTGGAGGAAATAAGTGAATAAGTGAATACACAAACAAGTGAGTGAAGGAGTAAAGGAGTGAGTCTGAGAGTAAATTACTGAATGAGTGAGTGAATGAATAATGAGTTCAGTGAGTCAAAGAGTGATTGAGTAATTAAATGAGCGAGTCAATGAATTAATAAATTAATGTGTGTATGAAAGTGCACATATTAAAGGGAATGAAACAGTCAGTGAGTGTGTGAGTAAATATGAGAGTAATTGAGTGAGTGTGTGAGTTAATGAATTAATTAACTGTGAATAGGATTTTAACAACAAAGCATTATGAAAAATTGCCATAAACTGCAAATCATTATACAGGACATTTTTCATATAATCTTTAATCATGTACGTTTCAATTTTATGCTCAGACCAATATACCTGTATAAACACGTAAGCAAAGACCAAAACACTGTAAGATAGTATAAAAATTCTGTTACATCACTAAAATAAAATAAAATAAAAAAGAATCTACATTTTTTCAATTGCCAAAAGTAGATGCTTTGTAAACAAAGAAACAAAAAATTTAATTTTCAGTTACATTTAAACATCATTCATTTAGATTATAGCTATAATTAGATTAATCACAGAATATTATGACAGATATGAATGCCCCACACACTGTAGAATAAGAAAAGTTACTCACTCAGTGAATAGAGTAAATACAGTAATTTATAAAAAAAAAAAAAATAGCAGAGAGTGCCCTCTGCTGATGGTCAGAATTATTGTTCATTAAAATAATTACCTTATGATATTACTATAGAGCTCTTTACACATCACATCACAAAGATCAAGAAATATAAAGCTTTGATAGAATGCAATATAACATTTTATATCTGTTTACTTAATGTAGAACAAACGAAAAGTGTATTCAGGTTTAAAGAATTTCATCCATTTCTTTTATTCGCTGTGGCATCCGCAGGTTTTGGGGGATTTAGAGGGGATTGTGTGTGACTCTGCAGTGGAGTACACAGTGTCTGGAGAATCAGAAGGGTGTAAGTAATATACAGTTGATTCAAGATCATAATGGTGTCTGTGATCTTCAGTCTGCTCAAAGAAGGAAATCTAAAAAGAAAAGAAGGAAACTGTCTTAGAAGCTCAGAGATAAATAATCTGCACTACTCTCTTTGGCTCGTTTTCAAACTTGTCATATACAGCAGAGATTTGGAGATTTTGCCCTCTATTTTTATACACATTAACAATTTCATAAACGGACACCTCAGTACAATATTGGGGTAATTTGTTCAGTTTCCTCTTTAGTTTCTGCTGCTGATGTTCACTGAAAGTCTATGAAGTCGATGTCTATAAGAATTTGTTGGCTCAGTGAAAGCCACAAAGTTGGTATAAAGCATTTACTTTTTACAAATTTTACTATTTTACTATTTTGTTTTCCCCAAATAATCATGCTGTTCAATATTTAGAATAATACAAATTAATTTCTGAACAGTTGCCACACCCTGCATACAGTTTGTGTGTTTCCCATGTTGACATCAAATACAAAGTTTTTTTTTTTTTTTATTTATGTCTTTAATTTAATTTTTACTTCGTTCAGAAAATGTTGCCAGCAAAAGGGTTAACTTAACTTAGTGAACTTATGTAGTGTATTTTCACAAGACTTTTTTCCTTGGACTGGGTGGAGATTATTTTTTTAAACTCATGCACCGTGTCACTAAGTTTAGAATGAATACTTCTCTGATAAGTGGCTTTGTATCATGGGTAAGCTCAGTCTGGTTGGAATGAACTTTTCCCTATATGTCACTGTGCATCACTGTCATTGTCATCATCCGGTGTCAGCAATTTGGAGAAACAAAACAAGAAGAGCAGCAACATAATCCACTACTGCTTGATCACTTCTGGAAGTCTTTCCATTTCATTTCTGTTCAAGGACCCATGCAAAAGAGACAGTCATGTGTCTTTTTCTATTAAGAAATACACTTGTGTATTACATTTGATTTAGCAACCCCTTGAAATGCCACATGAATCCCTAGCAACCACATAACCTGAAGTACAATAAGACTTGGGCTAGCAATTAACAACTTAGCAACACACAAGGAGTCACTTACTCAAGCAATAGTGTAGCAACTAACTGAGTTAGCATGGCAACACTATGAAAAAGCATAACAATCAGTAGCCTAACAACCACCTAAAATACCATTATAGTGCACACACACATACACACACACTTGGGAACACTTGAGAACTGTTATGGAAGTTGTCATACTCACTATAGGAGATGTACTGTGTGAAGCTGAAAATGTTTCAGATATTAAAGCAGGGCGAGTCACAGTTCGACGAGAACGACAGAGTCTTAAGAAGTTCCGCAAAGTTCGGGCGAGAGAAAATGCTGCAAAGACCCTTCTTCCTGACATTGCTGCAACATGTGGAGAAAGAATCAGTTGACATTTGCATGGCTGCAGGCAGCGAGGCTGATATTAACAGTGATGTTCTTCACACTCAAGATGTACTATGTGATGTAATGTCTGGCAGTTAGCAAGATACAAGACAAGAATATGTATTCTGCTGATTATGTTAAATCTAGTTAGAAGCAGTAGACAGCTTAGTTCATCAGTATTTACCTGATAAGTGGTTAGTAGACTAAGGCTGTTAGAACATGAGTCACATGACCAGGGTATAGAAGAGTTCTGTTGTACTTCGATAATGGTCTAAGGCAGTGTTATTGTTAATTTAAGTTCACAAGACTTAAATTCTCAGCATTACAGAACTTGACCTAATCTCTTTGGACTGTGGGAAGAAACCGGAGTAGCTGAAGGAAACCCACCAAGCACAGGCAAAACAAACAAATTTCAATAGTAGTACTAGTAATAGTAGCAGTAGTATTATCAGAAATAGTGGTAATTATCAGTAATCTTAAGCCTTGAACTCAGTAACAATATGGAACCCAATAGTCCAGGTATCTCCATGTCTCCACTCTATTTTCTTTTGCACCAGAACAACAGACCACAAATGTGAGGTGAGTATTGTTAAGTCTTACCTGGCTCAGGTGTGCATGATCTGCCATCTGGATTCTCTGTTGTGTCTTTTATTAATTATGTACATGTACCATGATGTACGATCATGCTGATTAAAGTACATAAAATGGAAAAAGGAAACAAATAAGTGATGATTCTGACTGTGGTTTCCTCAGAGCTTAAAATGCAAAAATTTACATAACTAAATTAAATAAAGACACTCCACACTAAGAGACTCTAGACCGCTTAGTGTATTAATGTCTATTTTGACAATTTACTGCAATATGATAAATTATTCTCGCCAGTAACTTGGAGCCAAATTCCAGTGATTACTCGAGATCAAGTGATTACTGACTGCAGGAATAAACTCCTCCATCATCTTCTCTCATATCACTGATGTTCATACTGAACACTTTATTCTTCATGTCATCAGAAATGGAGAATCTTCCGTCCTGATGCTGTTCTGTTCCCCCGGTGCTGATCAATTCATTTTCAGAGAGATGATCCAGTTTGTAAAGGAACTGATCTCTGTCAAACTCTACTGGATAGGAGCAGCTGATCCTCGCAGTCTGTTCCAAATAACCTCTGACTGTTTTTGTCTCATTACAATACAACATGGATCTGTCAATCAGACACACAGCATGAGTGTGGAATTATTTATCTCACAATGAGAAGGAGTTATACTTAACATATATTAAAGTGCACAAAGAGCAAATAAACATTGCTGTGATTATATAGTACAGTAAAAGTAAAATTGAAGAGGTTGCAATTAATAATTTACTACACTTCCCATCATTTTCAATTTTTATATCTGCATTTTAATCACGATTAAATCATGTTCTAGTTATTTTGTTAAAGAACGTCAAAGATTAGAACATTTCTCACCTCTGTTCACTTTCAGGTTAATGTTCTGACTCCACATTCCAGTCTCTCCACCCTGATACTCCTGAGCAGAGTGAATCCGTCCTGATGAAACCCTGTGAGTAACTGTTCCTCCTAAGCTCTAATTAAATATTTACACTCTATTTGTGTTTAAAATTTCCTAAAATAAACATTAAATTCATTGATTGTTTGAAGAAAATTACGAGACAACCTCCAGGGCAACCAATCACAGAGCAGAGCAGTGCAGTGGACCTCTCAATCAAAATGAAAGGATTTTACAGTAGTCATTTCTCTAATGATAAACACCTCCACATTCTCTCACTGCTACAGTCCAGCGATAAAATAACTGCAGCACAAAGCCATAAAGGTTCGTCCTGCTTTACTCTGTAGTTAGCTTTTTAAAGTAGAATAAGGAAGAAATGATGATTATAAATTTCTTTATTCTGAACTGAAATAAAGTTTCAGTTTATTCCACTTTCATGGAAATGAAAGAATGATGCAATGCATACTGTATGTAATTCTGTTTCCTCTTAGGGTATAGCGTCCAGGCCCTCCTTTCTGCTGGTGTTCAGAAAGGTCACCACTTATCAACTGCCCAGTCATGGCACCAGAAATTACCTTCCCTGAGCTGAGCTTTATAAAGCTTTTGTTTTGGCAGTCTGGCCAAAATTACTGCATCTCCCGCATACTCTGGCCTCATCATTTTTGAACCCTAATTATTTAAAACTTTGTTTTAAAAAAAAGGTGACTATTTTTGACAAAGTCACAACAATTGTCTTACGATACCATCTTAGTTTTGAGAAATAACAGGGTACAAATTACCCCCTGGACTTCTGACCAACACAGACTAAATATATCCTGTGCTGAAATCATCAGAATGTTTTACTTGAAAATAAAGATAAATGGAAAAATAAATATGTAATATTGTTTATAGTTTAATTTCTATAATAGCATACTTTGTATATGGTTTAAACCTACTTAATTGTTATGCCTACATGCATAAGTACCATATGTAAGGACATATCACAAAGGTATAATTTATTTATTTTATTTTTTTTTGGGGGGGGAGGGGGGATTTCCAATTTTCTCCCCAATTTAGTCGTGGCCAATTCCGAAGACTATCACGTGTTTCCTCCGAACCGCATGACGTCAGCCGACCGCATGTTTTCGAACTGCGGAGTAACACACTCGGAGGAAAGCGCTAGCTGCTCCTTCCGCGTGTTGCTCACAGATGCTCCTGATTGACTGTAGAGCCGTGATTAATGTGGGAGCGCAAGTACCTCTCATCCCTCCCCCCCTGAGAGAGCTCGGGAAATCACCTCTCTCTGTGCCTCCGGCTGTGAGAGGAAAACAGCATCACCCGGGGTTCGAACCAGCGATCGCTGTATGATAGGGCGAGCGCTTTACCACTGCGCCACTCGGAGGCACACACAAGTATTATTTACAGGGAGGATGGGGGTTACAAACATCATAATGATGAAAAAAAATTGCTAAATGTTATAAAACATAATTAAGTTACGCCCCCATGAGACTTGGTTGTGTCCAATCCATCCTTGGCATGCAGCAGTAACTGATGCAAGAAATAGCTAATTAATTACACACAGTTTAAAAAGTAAAAGTAAAATCCAACCCAACAATTTTAAGTTGTTGGTTATTCGACAGAAACGTTTGATAAATGTATTCCCAATAGGAATAAAGGTATGCTATTTGCTAATACTGGGACAACAAATTGATATATGACAAATTAGTTTTTTTTTTGGAATTCAGATGAACTTGTGGGAAATGTGGGCATGTTGATTTAGTATATATTCTAGTCCTATTAATTGAGGGGGATTATGGTGTTAATCACAAACATGTAATTAAGAAAGTGATTTTTAGAAAAAAATTTGACAGGTTTGTGTTGGGGTTTTTATTTTAGTAGACTAATTCTGATGGTGCTGGAGTGGAGGATCAGGTACACTGGGTGTGGGTGGTTGATGTTGGGGTCTGGGGCAGACTGAATCTGATTGGTTTGCGTTGGGATAAAGGGTGTGGTAGACTGAATTAATTTGGTTGGTGTTGGGATCTAGACTCTGGTAGCCAGAATCTAATTGGTTGGTGTAGGAAGGCATTTTGTTCTGAATCTGATGGTGATCATTTTCATAATCTCCAGTCTGGAATAAACATAAATGAACAGATCATAGAAAAAATTACCACCCAAATTAAAGTAGACAATGGTATTTTGAAAAATAGCTAATATTTGATAAATGACAATGTTACCATGGTACAAGCACAACTATTCTCAGTATGCATATATGCTTTTTACATGTTGTAAAATAGATTGTACTGTATGTTTATATGTGTTCAACTAACTTGTGTTTTTTGTATTATTTTTTGAAATCCTTCAATACAGTTTGATTTAAAATGCAAAACTAACATGAACCTAAAAGCTATGTGCAAACACAACACTGTATCATGCTTGGCAACTAAGGAGGAAAAGCACAGAACCTAAACAGTGTAATTTATTGGGGAAGCATAAAACAGATTTACGAAAATAAGAAGGTATAGTAACTGTGGAAGACAGTAAAGGAAGAAATAATAACAAATATCGACCACATTGACGACAGAACGGGAAGTGAAACCCATGGCAAAGTAATGACATCTCCAGCCCCCATTTGAACAGGAAGGGAAAATGACAATCTCAGTATCACATGAAGAAAAGATAACCACAAGATCTCTAATCTGGGCTTGCGCTCCTTCCCCTGACCATTTTTCATGGAAAGCATTGCTGTTTACTGTATTAACCTATTTCTGTGTAAACCAGACCTTTATAGTCATCCTGCTCTGCTTGTCACAAGCTTTATTGGTGATCCCAAGATGGTAGACTCCTTGGTGGATGTAATGGGTCCAGAAGAGGCAGTTTTAAGGGACCAGCAACCAGATAGCAGGGTTGCTGCCACATTTATTGAAGGGTGACTTCAGCTGATTGTTTGATTGCTTAATCTTCACTTTATATCCCCTCAAGTTCTTGAGCGACAGGGCAATTGTCTGTAAAGGACCATTCAGGGACAATGCATTGTGATGCAAAATTTTCAACTTGCTCGAGATGGATGTTCCTGATGACAATGTTTCAATCACTCTTGATTGAAAAGTGTTCTCTGGTGCCTGAGGAGAACAGTGGGCACAACAGTTGGAACGCCTCATATCATGGCTGCCAGATGAAGTGGGAATGGTACAACAGTTCATATAAATAGTGCCTTGTCTATTCTAGAATTCTATTCTGCAGAGATGAAGAGTGCTATAGCCATGTTCTGAAACTCCAGCAACAAATGATTCTGAGAAGGGAGATTAACAGATAAAGATTGTCTGCGCTGGGGATCGATCAACGGATCAGGGTGTTCTCCCTGCCACATTGTTCCACTCCCTGGAATTGTGAGTGTCTACAAGTGTCTTCTGTGAGGTAGGTAGTCAGATTCAGTAGATGCCTTTCTAACCAAAAGAGTTTTTGATTATCATCAGGTGATTTTCTGCACAAAGTCCTAAAAGATGGAGACCAATGCTGCTGAAGTTCTGAATTTCTTTGTTTTAAAAAATACCATGCCAGAGTTTGCTGTCCTGTCCGAGACATACGTTGAAGTCATCAAGGATGATTAATTTGACCGATTTTGAAACTTTAAAACAATTGGTAAGATTTAGTTGTTTATGGAATGCATTCTTCTTCATGTCTACATTAAGAGCGGAATGTCAGGTACTGTATTTGGTATTACAACCAAATCCACTTCACTGCAACACAGAAAGAATTACCAACTTGCACCTGATGCCAGTTTATAACTTCGAGTGGACTGCTACTTACTAGCAATGGGTGTATCTAAACCAACTACTGTAATTAGTAGCATCAACATACATTTACCCATTTACATAAACATGTCTGAGCAATGGAAAAGGGGGACGGTTACCCCTGGATTGAGTTCAACAATATTAACTGATACTGGCTGGAAAACCTGCTTCATTCTCCTATATAATGTGCCTCTGCTTTCTGTCAAGTGGCATAGGAAAATCCTTGAGTTCAATAATATGGAATAAAATCTATCAATAATTTTTTTTTTAAATACAGAAATATAGAGAAAAAATACAGAAGGATATGCAAATGGGCAGGAGGCAGAGAAGGACAAAACCGGAAAGAAATGAAGAAATTAGAAAAGATAAAGAAGTAGAGATGAATGTGAGAGATGAAGATGTCCGTGAAACTGAGCAAGGGACAAAAGCAGGAGGTTAGACCCCATCGTATGATTTTACTCTATGTTCATATAAATTCTTATTTTATAAAGTAAAATAACATTTTAGAAAAATCTGTGAATAATTTATGATTTAACATTTATTTATTTATTTATTTATCTATCTATTTATTTATATCTACCTCCCTAAATTCTGCCCTCCCATCTCTTCGCATTTCAGTTTGATGGACTACTGAGCCAGAATCTGTAAAAAAGAATTGAAATATCAGGGAGATTTTACCATAAAACCTTAATACAGAGGAGTGTTTGTAATGAAACTGTACCTTGTTTCTTGTAGATGAATACACATCCTCCCATCAACAGCACACCGAAACACACAGTGATAGTGGTGTGTGAATAACCTGCTGAAAGAATTTGTAGTAACATGCACCTCAAAACTTAATCATCACATTCGAAAATGTGTCCAATACTTTTACACAAAATAAAACACAACATAACATGAGGTAGAGCAGGTTAATTTGAAGAATCATGCCCAGAAATAAAAGCACAAAGGGACTTTGCTGTTAAGAGAGTACCACTGCATTAACTAAAGTGCTATACTAACAGTCTACACACTTTGTCACAAAAATGTCACTGAAAAACAATTTTTAAGACTCTATTTGCACCTGAGATGAAAGTTAATGCAAAGCCTTTATTTATCACATATTCATTATTGCTCAGTGAAATTATTCACACTTCCCAGCTTTTAATTAAAAGGCTGGGGTCAAAGCACTCCCTGGCCATGGAGCAGACTGGGTTAAGGACCTTGCTCAAGGGCCCAATAGCAGCAGCTTGGTGGAGCTAAGTACTGACCTTCCGATCATTAATGGACCTGCACACTACTGGAAGGCAAAATTACTCAGAAGGTGCCTGTGCCAAATCCCCCATTTAAAACACAAGAAGAAAAAACGTCACTAATCTCTTCACTAAGATGGGCCATTAATTACTAAGCATCTCAGAATTGCTCCTCTGAATCATTTAGGACTATAAATACTCCTACCTAAGAATATGACATAAAAGTTATTTATGAAGCTTCCTACTCTTACTTCCTTATATATAATCAACAATTATGTTGCATCCAAAACTATTTGATTAGTTACAGTGTCATGATGTTTTCCGTTCACATAACCCCCCTCGTCAGTGATTATTTTAATGGGTACCATGAATGACAGCAACAACTCCAGTGAAAAAAGTGATGTGCATAATTTTATGCTGCATGGTTGGGAAATGTACAAGTGTGAGTTAAAAAATATCCACAGTCCGGTTATATTAACACTTCAGTGTGCTTCATTGTCTTATCACTGTGTCCTCTTTCCTCCCAGTCACTAATGTGCAGTTGTGAACGTGTTACATCAGTTCATTTGTAACTGTGATGCGAGCAAAATTGGACACCCCACTTGTGATTTGCTCCAAAGAAGAGCAGAACGCAGCGATCTATCTCTTGTTCAAGATTAATACTGAAATAACTGACTAAAGAGCAAAAATTATTTAGATATCTGCAAACAACATTTGGAATTATCCTCTAAGGAAGCTGAAAGTTTCCTAAAGAAAATCATTACTGGTGACGATACATGGATTCATCACTACGAGCCTGAGAGTAAACGACAGAGAATGGAACAGAAACATCCTCAATCGCAGACCAAGAAAAAGTTAAAAGTCAACCATCAGCTGGAAAATTCAATGCTTGCACCTCTGGAGCTCTCCTACATTTTGATGATGATAGGAGTGATTTCCTATTTTAAGAATGTTGATTAATTAATTTTAATCCTACTTCTAAAAGTAGGACTAAACATTTCTCACCTCTGTTCACTGTCAGGTTAATGTTCTGACTCCACACTCCAGTCTGTCCACCCTCATACCGTCCTGTATCCTGTAAACTCAGGTTTTTGAATATGAATTTAAATAATCCTTTCGAGACATTCAGAGTAAATCTGTCCTGATGAACCCCTGTGTGTAACTGTTCTCCCTGAGCTCTTATTAAATCTTCACACTCTGTTTGTGTTTTCATTTTGCAAAAATACACAGGAGATGTAAAATTAATTGGGTGTTTGAAGTCAATTATGAGACAATCTCCAGGATGACCAATCACATCAGAGCAGTGCACTGGACCTGTCAATCAAAATGAAAGGATTTCAGTCATTTTCACCTCCATATCTCTACATTCTTTCACTGCTACAGTTGAGCATTAAAATAACTGCAGCACAAAATCATAAAGGTTCCTCCTACTCTACTCTGTAGTTAGATATTTAAAGTAGAATAACTGACCTGAGATCAGGTAGAAGGTGATGATGATGAGGAGCGTCTTCATTCTTTACTGAACTAAAGCCTCACTGATGTTCACACAAACTCCAGTTCACTACTGAGAGACTTTTGTGGAAATGAAATTATGAAGAACAGAATATCTGTGTAATGTCTACATTTCTGTCTCCAGCGGTCTTGTGATTGATCATTTCCTCTTTTGTCCATGTTACTGAACTGTACAGTCCCTTCCACCGATAATGATGAAATAAACCACCAAAGAGTGTTATTTAAAAGCATGGAAACTCCCCCCATTTCCCATTTTTTAATGTACAGGGTAAGTGGTTGTGCAGAACTGGAAATGAGAATCACTGCGGTAGAGTTTATCATATAGTTTTGCTGGGAGTCCAACAGGGGGCGCCTGTAGGTAGCAGAAGAAAAATCTGGAAGCAAAAAATAATTTCAATGTAAATATAGGATTTTACAGCCAACATGGACTGTTCCATTGTTATTCCATGACTAATCAAACACATAAAAGAGGTGGTTCTGAGTGTTCCATTTGGTAGCTGTTCTCTCAGATTGTGTTCACACTTTAGTGTTCGGTTCCCTTGGTTCAGACAAAAGCATAAAATTATACATTAGTTTGATTTCCTAGTATCATATTGGTTCCCTGGTTTAAATTAATAAAACATAAAAACATAAATAAATAAAATTAAAGGCCAAAGGTCAATTCTTCAATTCTCTTCTCTTGCCTGGAGAGCAGTGGACCACATACAGTACAGTATGATGGCAGGTCTGTGTTCAGAAACAAGAGTGCTCAGAAACATATGATTTTATCAGACCATTGAGCTGTTCATTTGTGAGTATTTGCCACATGCTCTTGTTATTGAATGCAGCCCTTCTGTGTTATCATGTGTGCTCATACGCTGTCCAGGTTTAAAGACTTTGGTTGCTCATTAAAATTAACATTTAATTTGGCAGTGTTAAGTATTAATGATGTTAGATATTAAATGTTTTCCTCTTTATAAAGTCAACAGCTTTCAAAACTCATCATTGGTAAAGTCATTATTATCAAAAAGTCATCATTATAAAGTAAAGTCATCATGTTTAGGCAAACTGCAAAACACGTCACCCTAGGCCAATCATATCAATACAGTCCTATTTAAGTGTAAACCTTGATACGACCCGATTACGCCACCTAGGTTGTTTCTCTACCCAGGAATAAAGTAAAAATAAATTAACCAAGTGAAATTACAAAAACATGAAGGACCCTGCTGGCTCGATTGTATCAAAGACAGACATGTGACTTAAAGATTTAATACAATTTATTTCACACAAATATGCTAAAAATGATCTATGAAATAAAAATTCTTCCACAGTCAAGAACAGCCAAGTAAAGAAATCCACAGGACCCACAATACTTCAATAGCAATAGGAAGAACAGAAATAACAGCAAACAAAATCCCATAAGCAAATAAACCAAAGAAAGAAAAATAACTAAACTCCTCCGTTAAGCTTGAGTATCACAGCTAACCAAACGTGGCAAGAATGCATAACAATTAACAAGAGATCACATTTAACTAACAAATCTTAATTATACATGCTGAAAAAAATTAAATGTCCAGTACCCTATCACACATCTACAACACAGTAAAATAAAATATTCTTAAAATACGCTATAATTCAGTGGTACAAAATGGCGACACCCAGCCGTGAAGAGCCATGAAGAGTCCACCATGAATACAGGACAATGAAACAGCAATATAAAACTGTGGTAAGAAACAGCAGTTAGTGCTCTCAGGCCGCACCTGCAACGCAAAAACAAACAAACAAACAAACCCACAAATAAATAAGGCACGTATAAATACAATCCCCCCCCCAAAAAAAAAGTGAGACTCTCAGACTATAGCAAACTTTCTGCTACCAGCACTCTGCAAACACTTCCCTAATGACAAATTCATGTTCAGGTAGTGACTTGTGACTATGCGAATAGATCAGGCGACTCATAAGGGAAAAAAAAGCAAAAGGAGAGAGAGTAACCAATATTACTGCCCCATAAAACAGGAACACCGGCAAGAGGAGCGTCGCTGTACGCTACTGAAAACACTTTTATTAAGCCTCACAATGCATCTCTAATTGCGTCCAGGTGCGTTCAATTTCCTGATGCTGCTCCATGCCAATAGACGTGTCTTCCCATGAGTCAAATACCAACAAAAAGGAAAAAAAGAAAAACCTAAAGCGGTTAACCCAATAAAAATTCATACTTTACCGGTTACATAAGCACCTGGGTGCAGTTGTCTTTAGAACTCATGTGACTTTGAAAGTAACAGTTAGGAGTTTGTTTCAGCCATGAGTGCTTGAATTTTGCTAAACTTTAGTATGACGCGTCGGTAAAAGTTTGCAATGCCCAGGAATTGCTATAGATCATTCACAGATTTTGAAATCAGACAGACTCTGACCACTATCCGGTCCATTTGCATGCATTCAGGGTTTATGATGTAGCCAAGGAAGGAAATTTGGTACTTGTGGAACTCGCATTTCTCCACTTGTACATATACAAACTCGAAAAATTTTAATATTGTGCAAAAGTTAATTTATTTCAGTGATGCAACTTAAAATGTGAAACTAATATATGAGATAGACTCATTACATGCAAAGCAAGATAGATTAAGCCGTGATTTGTCATAATTGAGATGATTATGGCATACTGCTCATGAAAACCCTAAATCCACAATCTCAGAAAATTTGAATATTGTGAGAAGGTTCAATATTCTAGGCTCAAAGGGCCGGTTTCCCGTACAGAGATTAAGCATAGTCAGAGACTAAATGTCATTTTAAGCCTGGATTTATTGAAGTAGCTTTCTCACACATGGATTACAATAGTCTCAGACATGCACTAGTCTAGACTTAAACCATCGGGTTTCTAGAAGTAGGATTAGACCTAATCCAGATCTAAATGAAGTCTTAAATTAAACCTGGTCAGAAGCAGGTTTAACCTCAGATTAAAAACTGCTTGCCTCAAGGCTCACGTCCACAGTAGCAGAAAATGGATTACCTCGACTATTTCAACGACAATCAGAGACCACCACTAAGACCAGAAAGAAGGTTGCTGAAAGACAGGAGCAACCCACTAAATGATTTTGATGATTTACATTTTCTTGACCGTTTCTGTATGTCAAAGGAAAATGCAACAGAAATAATTGGTTTGCTGCAGCCCAAGCTTTCAGGTGACTTAATCAGGGGCACCCCTATTTCTCCTTCCTTACAAATATTAATTACCTTAAGGTTTTTGGCATGTGGAACCTTCATAAAAAATTCATAAATCGTAAAAAACTGGTTTTCACCATGCAGTTTTCCAATATTGTAACACGTTGGAAAGGTTCAACTCATGACTCAAGGATTCTCCACAACTCCTTTTTGTACGGTCAGATTGAAGCAAGACAACACTCTGGAATTCTACTTGGTGACAGTGGGTATGCACAGATACAGTGGTGTGAAAAACTATTTGCCCCCCTCCTGATTTCTTATCCTTTTGCATGTTTGTCACACAAAATGTTTCTGATCATCAAACACATTTAACTATTAGTCAAAGATAACACAAGTAAA
>JAQQZT010000010.1:1409273-1420322 GCA_030068275.1 Clarias platycephalus | reverse complement strand
AGGAAAAAAAAAACATTTACAAGGGAAAAAACATACACATATATGGGAAAGATGATTTGCCCTTCTGGGCCACCGTACTCTCATGCAAAACTGCACATTTATTCAAAACTCCATCTTAACTTCTCATTAAAAGTTTAATAGATTGATTTACTATTTAGAATAATTTAATTTGCTTTACTCTTAGTAAGTAAATAGTTAAGCTAAATATTATTTTCTAACTAGCAGAGACATTTTGGCTTTTTCTTTAGTCCAGTGAATGTATACACTACAAGCATGGGGTCATAACAAGAAGGCAAAAGTGCAGCCAAAGGGTCGCTGAGGCCCTCCAGTGGCAGACTGTAGTACAGGTTGTAATAATCCATGTGAAAAGTGGAACAAAAAATCTTCACTAAATAGTTTTCAGAATCAGTGACTTTAATGCCGTTTACAAACTTTGATATTTATAATGAGGAATATTGATATTCTTAGAATATATTTTTCCTTATGATGAATGTTTTAGGAGTTATTTGGTGATGAATAAATGGGTAGAGGTTGATCAGGTGATTAACAGTTTGAGATACCACAGTCAGCCTCAGGACATCCACCGACACCAAAACAGACCCGAAGCTCGGGACAGTTGTGTAGAAAATCCACGCATTGTTCTGCTATAAACTGTTAACAGACCATGAGCAGAGAATTCTCAGTGCTGTTACTATTTCAGTGTTGCTCTAGTAAGCTAGTTGTACTAATATTATATCTAGAACACCAATGTAAGTAAAAATCTGACAGAATAAACCAAGTCTACTTAAACTAGTTTAGTTTTATAATAATTCACAATAACTGTATAAACGCAGAATAAATGGAGCATAAAAAAACATCTCTTTGATATATATAGCCCTGTGCTGTCAAATTAGCAGATTTACTGTGACACTGCATTATCAGTTGAACAATATTTTGTAAATTACAAAAGATTAAAGATTTTTGATACATGCCGTGAGTCGCACATAAAAATAAATAAATTAAATCTCCAAAAAGTTTTTGTCTCCCTCTAGTGACTAATGGAGAATAACCTTTCCACAACTGTATTAGTTTCAATGAACCATGTATTTTACTGTAATGCAGTCGGATATGAAATTATTGTATTAAAAAGTGACCAGTAATTTTCTGTAAAACTTGTAAATCAATTACATAATAATAATTTTTTTAAACATTGTTTACACCTATTGCATGGCCCCACCCTCCCCACATTTTCACTTACCTTCCCGTGGTAGTTTTTTTTTATATGAACATTTAATAATTAGTGTATGTGTGTTTAATGCAGTTTCAGAGCATCAACTGGTGGCATGCACCTTCACTGGTTAAGAGCATTGCTCAAGGTGGCAACTTGGTGGTTGTGGGATTTGAACCTGAGGCTTATGAGACACCTGACCTGCATGTTGTACTGTTTTCCCTTATCTATCACACACACTTCTATCTTTTAAGTAGTTGATTAGTTGATTCAGGTTTACAGGGAGCTGAGAAAACACTAATACGTGCAGGGCAAGTTGTCATCAAATATACTGTTCGAGTTCCTGATGCTCTTAGTGCAGTGAGATTTAAGACTAGCTCCATCTGCCTTAAGAGAGTCTTTTTAACTCCTTTCAACACCTCTTGTTTCTGTTAGACAGATTAACATCGACACATTAATGCTAACACCACCACAACATTTATCATCTCATAGATTGTCAAGTAGCTTCCATCAGTCAAAATTAGAGAACAAACATATTTTAAAACCATGTACTGTCTGTACCCCCACCCCCCCCCTTACAAAAAAAAAACAAAAAAAAGCATATTAATATGACAAACTCAAAATTTTAAGTAAATCACGCATTCATCATCTTTATCACTTAATCCTGTATTCAGGGTGGCAGGGGCCTGGAGCCTATCCCAGCAGACTTACGGCACGAGGCAGGGTACACCCTGGACAAAGTGCCAATCCATTGCAGGGCACACACACTACGAACAATTTGGGAATGCCAATTAGCCTAATCTGAATGTCTTTAGACTGTGGGAGGAAACCAGTGTACCCGGAGGACATGCAGACTCCATGCACACAGAGACAGGAATCGAGCCCAGGGGGGATTCAAACCGGGACCCTGGAGGTTTAAGGTGACAGTGCTAACCCATACATCACTGTGCCACCTTTAAAGTGAATCAAATAAAAGCCAAATAAAATTGTTAGTTGGGAAGTTCTTATTCATGGCAACTGATTTTGGAAGACATTACTATCTTGCTTACATGGTCACATTAGATAGCAGATACAAAGATTTTAAAAAATTATAATAATTCCGCACTTCATCTCTTTCAGAGGTGATAAATATAATTTTATGAAAATTGCTATTTATTTTTTAAGGCCTTTTTTCATGTGTACACCAACAAATTTACCTTGCAAGAACATGTACAGCAATTTCATCATGAAACACCTACATTTTATATTCATAAAGCTCATATATATTAACTCTTATTTTAAAATAATCATTTTATTGCATTGTTCTGAATAATAAAAAAGACAGTGTTGTGAGTTTCTTTTTATTGAGGTGGAGTTTACATCATCTTGTCCCAAAGCCCTAAAACAGTTCAAAACCTTTAAAACAAAACTGCTTAAAACTGGTTAATATTCAGTTAAGCCAGTCTGTACATCATAACAATATTCATGCAAAGCAGTCATTCCTAAAGCTGCCAAGTATTTCCATATATATTTTTCACAAATTACACATAATTTTGTATGATATAAACATTTAAATTTCAAACATAATTACACAATTGAAATCTTATGTACAGTGTACTGTATACAGTGTGTAAAGTTATTATTGAACATATTGAACACCTATGGAAATATATTTACTGAGAACAATGAAGTGTTCAATACTTATTTTCCTGCTGTATATAAAAAAAAAAAATTGTATGATGTATTTTTTTTTTTAAGAGACTTATTTGAAACACATTGAGAACTAATTGTGGTTAAAATAGCCACTGTTGCCAGACTTCAGCCCTAAATTTTTTCAAAACATTTCAAATTGCTGTACACGTAAAAAAAAAAAAAAAAACCTAAAGGTAAAAAAAAATGCTCCAACCACATGTAACAACCTGCACAAAATAATGAAGTTAATACTAATAACAGCAGAACAATGCAATACCACCACCTACTGGATACAAGTGTCAATGAGAGAAACACTCAGGATGGGAGACATCCAGGTCCGACTGGCCAAATCCGTAGCAATATAAGAAAATCATCCACTCATGCATGTATACTTTAAACATTATAGACTGTAAAGTTAATGGACAGATATTGTGCCAGTTTGGACATTGCATAGTAGACAAAGAGTGAAGGCACGCTTAAAGTCAGTAATCTACAAAAAAGTTAAATCATGCTCCCTTGCAAAGTCACTGTGGAAAAACATCACCGATGTTAACTGAGAGTAAAGCTAACTACAGTTAAAGAATCAGTTGTTTACTGTATATAGTGGTCTTCAACATGAGTGGTCTCTGGATTTATTTCATAAAGCATTCATTTAGATCAGAGAGATGGCTAAATAAACCTTTTGCAAACAACTACTGGTCATGTAAATGCAGCTTGAAAAACAACAATACAATCCATTTTCATCTGTGTTAGTCTTTGTAGAACCACAATCACAGTGCATTATTACATTATTATACAATGATAATCGGGAGAGAGACCTGGAGACAGATGATAGGAAATATATTTAACATTTCTGGTTAAACAAGAGTTCCAGCAGACATGGGTTATTTGTGTGTATATTTCTCTGAATATGGGCTAGAGGAATTGGTATCATAAAAGGTATCAGGAAAGTAATAAAGGGGTTATTTGTATGAGCATAGAGGCATAGGAAAGTTCACATCATATTATAAAAGCTTATAGGCATTTTTTTATTTTTTGGAAGTTAGAGTCCAGTAGAATACATTTTTTGGTATTTAGAATCCAGTTTTAGGGTCTTGATTCTAGCAGACTGAATCTAATTGATGTTGGATTGCTGAGTCTGGTAAACTGAATCTAATTGGTTGGTGTTAGGGTCTAGACCTTGGTAGACTAAATCGGATTGGTGGTGTTAGGGTCTAGACCTTGGTAGAATGAATCTGATTGGTTGGTGTTAGGGTCTAGATTTTGGTAGACTGAATATGATTGGTGTTAGGGTCCTAGACTTTGGTAGACTGAATCTGATTGGTTCGTGTTAGGGTCTAGACTTTGGTAGCCTGAATCTGATTGGTTCGTGTTAGGGTCTATACTTTGGTAGACTGAATCTGCTTGGTTGGTGTTGGGATTCTGGCTGTTTTGGTAGACCATATGCATTCTGATGTTCTGACTCTGAGGGTGATGGTTTTCAGCAGTCTGAAAGAAACAGAGACAATTGGAATTTAAATTAAAACATTAGAAACAGCAAATAATGAATAAAATGAAGACATACAATTCTCAGAATGTTATGGCCATCAGCATAGGCAGTAACGCAGCAAAGAGCAGCACAGTTGTAATCTATGTACAGTGGCTTGCAAAAGTATTCGGCCCCCTTGAAAAAAGGCTCCACATTTTGTCACATTACAGCCACAAACATTAATCAATTTTATTGGAATTCCACGTGAAAGACCAATACAAAGTGGTGTACACATGAGAAGTGGAACAAAAATCATACATGATTCCAAACAATTTTTACAAATAAATAACTGAAAAGTGGGGTGTACACCCCACAGTACTGTATATGGGAGTCACGTGACAAAAAAATTAACGATTCGGAGTAGAAGAGTCATTGAGAAAGAATCACTCAATTCTGTTTCCTGTACCGTACATAACCTACGGAGGTTTTGTAGTAGAAAATGAATGAATCACTCTCTGAGACTACTTGTTTTATTGAGTCACATTAAAGATTCGTTCAAAAAGAATGAATCATTCAAAAACGACCCATAATGAGAGGACAGACAATGATTGTGACTGAATTGCTTGTTTATCACGAAGAACGAAACAAAATAGCATCAGTTTTCGGGCAGTATGGGTCCATTTGAGGAAAGCAGTGAACAGTGGAATTCTCATACAGAAAGATTTGAGTACTTTGTAGCAGAAAATACTATTAACCAAGAGAAAGTTGTACCCAGTTTTTTAAGTGTAATGGGTCCAAAAACATTTACTCTACTGCGTAACCTCTTACAACCAGAGAAGCCGGGAGAGAAAACATATGACCAAATAGTGAATACTTTCCAAGAAAATTTCTCTCCAAAGCCCTTAGTAATTGCAGATCGATTCTGATTTCACTGACGAAATCAGATGGAAGTAGAATCCGTGATGATGTTTGTGGTAGTGCTAAAGAAATTATCTGAGCATTGTGAATTTGGTGATGCACTAAATGACACACCTCGGGACAGATTAGTGCGGACTTCGCTGCGAGGGCATACAGAAAAGACTGCTGACAGAGAGCAACCGGATCCTACAAAGAGCAATTGAATTGAGCCCGTCTATGGAATTGGCTCCTAAGGAAGCTCAACACTTGAGCGCAAACATAAAGTGTATGAAATGGAAACTGAAAATAATGGCCCATGTTTTCGTTGTGGTAAAACTGGCCACTCACCTGCCGCATGCTGGTTTAAGGATATGCAATGTCAAAACTGTAAGAGGAAAGGACTCAGAGCGTGCAATTAGAAATAAAGCAGGAAAAGGGGAAATGCAGCAGAAAACAGCATTCAGAAAGAAGCTAAAGAAACATGTATTCACAATTGATGGAGAAAACAGGAGTGTGACAGACACAAACTTCCTTTGTATGTGCTCACTGTAGGTGGAGAAAATAAGTCATACAAAGTCATCGCGCCGCTGGAAGGACAACCAGTGAAGATGGAGATTGACACTGGTGCTGCAGTGGCGCTGGTTTCAGACACAGCATATAGAGAAATACTGAGTCACCTACAGTACCACTCAAACCACCCGATGTGACCCTCAAAACTTACATTGGCGAATCAGAGGTCATGAAAAGCCTCACAGAGGTAGCAGTCAAACTAAGCAAACAATAAAGCTGTCGTTGGTTTTGGTGCGTTGTTTTGGGAGATTATCTCATTTGATTAGCTGGATGATTTTTGATGCTTTATATAAAAGATCAATCTTCCATATAACTGAAATAACTTTCAACTTGCACCAGAGGAACATTTTTTTGGGTCAAAATTTTGTATTTAGGGCTAAATTTTGTATTTAGGGCATTAACTTAGGAACCAAAGAGAAAAGTTGGAAAAGAGAACAGCGGAGTGTTGCACTGGAGTGGGCTGGTGTTGCATTATTGTCTGCATACTGCAACTATTATTGTTGTAAGAGACAAACAGAACTTAAATAATCTGATTGATTAGGGTTACATAAAAAAGTGGTGCACAAATAAGGATTGAAATGGGGCTCAAAATATGTTGCCCTCATGGTGGTCTGGAGAAATCATCCGGTGATAGGCACATTGGTATGAATACATAATCAGCAGGTGTGGACTTCACTTAAGAACTGTATTTGTCCATTTTTTTAACTTTGAACAGGAAATATTTGAGATTTCTGGGGGAAATTTTTTCTCTTCCCAAATATCTTTATTTTAGTTTGCAAATAGAGTAACAGCATTTGACATTTGTCTATTAGACTCCAAGAGTACTGCTTGTGTTTGTCTATGAAATCTTAATTGCTGTAAATATTATTTGTCATATCTAATTGCACTGAGCATCAACATTCTGTTAGACATTCACTAAAACACTGCAACACTAAATTTAAACTGCATTTAAACCACCCACATCAGGGTAGATAGCTTAATTTCTACAGGACTTCACAAATTTAATCATGAGTCCCCACTCATCAGTGCCTGATATTCCTGCTTTTCCCCCCCCATGTAATGGGCCTTTGCTATATGGCAAATCTACCTATTATCATACTATATTATATTATCTTATCATAAACATTATCAGAAATTAATGGGTCCAACAATGTGAAATAAAATCCATCTATTTGTTTTAATATGACATACTGTATGGATAAAGGAACTTTCAGTTTTTACCTACGAAAGAAACAAGACAAAAAAAAAAAAAAAAACACAGCAGGAGAACACCTTCACACTTTTTTTTTTTTTTTTTTAAACCAGCAAATCATGAGCAGGAGGGAAAAAAATCTATATTATGCAAGCAAGAGCAGTTGGACATATAAAATTTTTTGCCATTTAGTTTTACTTTAGTAAACCACATTAAATATCTCTCACCATGTTGTTTGTTTCTATTCTCTGGCTTGTTGATGTAGAAACTGCAAAAGATGAGGAAAACGTCTCGGGTTACTTTGCTGTAACCCTGTTTCCTGAAAAGGCAGGAACGAGATGCTGCGTGAAAATGCTATGGGAACATCTTGTCATGTTGCCGATTGTGAAGCATGTGTGTGTCAAACACGCAAAGTTTTTGCCTTATATAACCTCGGTCAGGTGGCGTCATCTGATGAGACGCACCTGCAAGTTATAAATAGAGGTGAACCGGAAACATTCCTCAGAATGATTGTCTGAACGGACGTCCGGTCACGTAGGCACTGCGGCATTGGGACGCAGCATCTCGTTCCCGCCTTTTCAGGGAACAGGGTTACAGCAAAGTAACCCGAGACGTTCCCTTTCAAAGGCCACACTCGATGCTGCGTGAAAACGCTATGGGAACGAGAGTACCAACGCCACCGCACTGCAAGTGTCTGGACCCCAAGGTTGTGTAGCGTGTGCACACAAGGCCGAAAGCTCTCAGAACTATATCTGGGAAGCTGACTCGAGGACTCATGAGCCCGGAGTGGCATGAACATCCAGACTATAAAAATTAACAAATGTGTGCCGAGAGGACCAACCCGCCGCATCACACACTTGCTGCAGGGGAATAACTCTTGCTAGAGCAATAGATGAGGCGATACCTCTGGTCGAATGAGCCCTGATTCCTAGAGGCGAAGTGAGTTCACGCGCCTCATAGGAGAGGGCAATAGCATCTATCACCCAGTGTGACAAGGTCTGTGTAGTGGCGGCCGCCCCCCGGTTGCAGCCTCCATAGCATATAAAAAGTTTTTCTGACCTACGCCACTGGCTGGTGCGGTGAATGTAGATCTGAAGAGCACGTATTGGACACAGTAGGTGAAGTTTCTCCAGCTCTGTAGCTATAAAAGGCGGAGGACAGAAGGCTTCAAGATCAACAGGGTGCATGTTTGAAAATGGAACTTCCGGAAGATAGTTCGGGTGAGGATGCAGAATGGCCTTGACTATCCCAGGGGCAAAGTCGAGGCAGGATGGGGAGACTGACAAGGCGCGCAGATCTCTGATCCTCTTAAGAGAAGTAATGGCCATAATAAAAACCATCTTAAGAGTCAGAAACCTGTCAGGCGCTGACTCTAGTGGTTCGAAAGGAGTGTCAAATAGACCTTCAAGCACGATAGATAAATCCCATGAAGGGACCGTGGCTCTAGTGGGTGACCTCAACCGTTTAGCTCCACGAATTAAACAGGAAACTAAAGGGTGTTTTCCCACAGTAACCCCTTCAATCGGAACGTGGCAGGCTGAAATGGCGGCCACGTATGTTCTGAGGGTACTTGGGCACAAGCCCGAGGACAATTTTTCTTGCAGGAACTCCAGCACTGAAACAATTCGGCAGTGGACTGGGTCCACCTGCTTCGCCATGCACCAATTTTCGAATACATTCCATTTAAGGGCATAAGCTCTTCTAGTGGAGGGAGCCCTAGCACTTAGGATAGTGTCAATTACGCTGGCTGAAAGACCAGCTTGACTTAGTTGGTCCCGTTCAGGGGCCAAACGTGAAGGTTCCAAAGCTCGGGCCGGGGATGAAATATTGTCCCCTGCGCCTGAGACAGAAGATCCCTCCTCACTGGAATCATCCAAGGTGAGCCGTCGAGGAGAGATATTAGATCCGAGAACCATACTCTGGCCGGCCAACAGGGCTATCAGTAAGAGGCGCAAACCGTGTTGACGGACCCTCGCCAGGACTCCCGGGAGCAGAGCTATTGGAGGAAACGCATAAAGGCGTAAATTGGGCCACGTATGGGCCATCGCGTCCAGACCCAGGGGAGCTGGATGAGTCAGAGAGTAGTAGAGGGGACAGTGTGCTGTCTCTTGGGAGGCAAAGAGGTCCACCACTGCTGTAAAGAATCTTTCCCAGATTCGACTGACCACTTCGGGGTGGAGTCTCCATTCCCTGTGTGTCACAGCTTGTCTGGACAGTAAATCTGCTCCCACATTCATGTGCCCTGGGATGTGAATCGCCCTGAGGGACAGGAACTTGTCCTGTGCCCAGAGCAGAACCTGATGCGCTAGCTCGTTCATGCGGCGCGAATGCAGTCCGCCCTGGCGATTTATGTAGGAGACTACCGATGTGTTGTCGACCCGCACTAGAACATGGTAGCCTCTTAGCTGCTGGAGGAAGTGCTGTAGTGCCAGAAATAGAACCATCATTTCGAGGCAATTTATGTGCCATGCGAGAAGGTGACCACTCCAGCTCCCTTGGGCTGGACGGCCATCCAAGAACAGCCAGTAAGGGAAGCGTCTGTCGTTAGCATTTTGCGACGACAAGACGGACCTAGAGTGTTTGATAGTTAACATTTTTTGGAATCCAAGGTGAGGAACCGGGATCTGAACCACATAGAAAGGGTACGAAGTCCTTTGCGCGTAACCCTTATTTGCCTTCGGGGATTGGCCCTCGTATGAACTCTCCTGGCTCTTAGCCACAACTGAAAAGCTCTCATGTGCAAGAGACCCAAAGGTATCACCGTGGATGCAGCTGCCATGAGGCCTAAACATTTTTGAAAGTGATGTACAGTCACTTCCTGGTCTAGCCTGATTTCCTTCAGGGCGTTGTGGATTCGACACGAGCAGGGGACAATTGTGCCTGCATAGTGATCGAATCCCACCTGACACCCATGTATGTTTTCCTCTGCACCGGAAAGAGAACGCTTTTCGTAGCGTTGAGTCTCAATCCTAGCGAATGGTGATGAGCTAGGATGACATCCTGATGTCGAAGCGCTGGCTGCTGAGACTGGGCTAGGATCAGCCAGTCATCTATATAATTGAGAATGCGGATGCCCTGGAGTTACAAGGGAGCCAGAACTGCATCCATACATTTTGTGTATGTGCGGGGTGATAGGGCTAGACCAAAGGGAAAGGACCCGAAATTGGTAAGCTTTTCCCCCGAAAGCGAACCGCAGGAACTTCCTGTGCTGTGGCAAAATTTCTATGTGAAAGTATGCGTCCTTTAAGTCTACTGTCACAAACCAATCCTCTGGTTGGATTTGTGAGACAATAATTTTGATAGTTAACATTTTGAATCTGTACTTTTTGAGATAGCGGTTCAAACCGCGAAGATCCAAAATTGGACGCAGCACCCGTCTTTCTTGGGGACCAAGAAATAACGACTGTAGTAGCCTGACTCCATCTCTGGAGGAGGAACCTGTTCTATGGCTCCCTTCTCCAGCAATGCCTGGAATTCGGAGTTCAGGAGATGCGCCCTTTCCGGTATCACGGAACTGGAGACCACGCCGTTGAAACGCGGAGGGCGTAAGTCCATAACACCCAGGGAGATATGCCTGGCAGTAGCTTCCACGCTGCCAGCTTCTCCGAAAGGGGTACGAGTTTTAGTATTTCGACTGGGCAGGGGGGTGTTAGTGGTTCGGCATCCTGGAATATAGCAGGATCTGACCGAATGACTAACATGTCGTTGGAGACCGGTGTTGTCCGAAACACCAGAGGTGGCGGAAACTGAACACTGATCCCCTGGGGGTGCCTGGCGGGGCATGTTCTTATGGGAAAGATCATTGTTTCCCTCCCCGGGGGGGTTCACCCCCACGGTCCTGGATGGGTAGGCCTTCAGGACTTCTTCTATGAAAAGAAGACGGTGCGGCACTCTGATCTTTTAGGGGCGGCCTGTGAGGGGTGGCGAGCCGTACCCCAGTCCTTCTGCGCCTCTCGCCTGGCGAGAGTCAGATCTGGTCGAGGCTGGGTGGCCGACGGCCTCGACTCTTGAGCACGGCGTGGGAGAAATTTCCCAAAAGCCTGT
>JAQQZT010000010.1:1349753-1361885 GCA_030068275.1 Clarias platycephalus | reverse complement strand
CCCCCCCCCCCCCCCCCGCAGTCAGAAGAAAGTACATTAGAAAAGTAGTAAAGAAGGATACATTATTATCAGAAAAGGAAATGTACATTATTTTTGGTAACTTTAAAATATGTATAAAAAATAAAAAAAAATAAAAAAAGAATGGAAGAGTGTTCATACAAATTGAAATAGAGAAATTAATTAGAAATGTTGGGCAATGAATAAAATGTAAAGATAAGGAAATTAATGAATATTTTCATGTATGTCATAAGAACTTAGTGATAAGAAATAAAAATGATGCAGAAGATGACAGATGATCATGCCAGTGATTATTACATCGCTGGTACTGAATGCTGAGTGGTCGGAACAGACGAGAGGGGAAACGAGGTCGCTGCTGAGGCTGGTACAGAAACAAGCATTTTTTTAAAATTCAGTCCTATAGAAAAAATTAATACATTTGTTCCTGTTTCTTGACTTTATGTACATTTTATTAGTTTAATTCAATATGAAGCAATAAAGGGGTCAAGACTTTTGCATGGGACTGTACCTACTAAATACTACAGTATACAACACTGAAAGGATAACGGTAAAGTCAGCAGTCTGTCGTTCATTAAGCCATACTGTACTCTACAGGCATGTTGATATAAGATCACACCTTCCTGTAGACCGTTATGTCTTCCTGGAGCCATGAAGACGAAAACAGTCTGCTGGAAAGAAAACAAAGCCTTTAAGAAACTCCCACATTCTGGGAAGGGTTTCGGTCTCGATTATTATTATTATTATTATTATTATTATTATTATTATTATTATTATTATTGTTGTTGTTGTTGTTGTTGTTGATGATGATGATGATGATGATAATAATAATAATAAATATAATAATAATAATAATAATAATAATAATAATAATAAATATAATAATAATAATAATAATAACAACAATAATAATAATAATAATAACAATAATAATAATAATAATAATAATAACAATAATAATAATAATAATAACAATACTCTGCACTGAGTGCAGGATGAAAGTATTTTAAACAGAATATTGAGCAGTAAAAGATTGTATTAAAGTCATACACACACCACGAATGTACTAACATATAAAAACCCTCTATACATTAAGTAATGAAAATCAATCTAACTTACAGACGTTGCAGTAATTACAGTTAATAATATGCATCTCTATAACCTATTAAACCCCAAACAGATTAAGTGTGTTTCTGTAGTGCAGGCTTGACCTCATGGGGAACTCGGGCTTATCAGTTTGTCCAGGTGGACAAAAAAACTCCCTCGTTTACTTCCTTTAGGAAACTCGTTCATTTCTTCCCATTGCTTCCCATTTCCTGATCTAAAGCATTGATGGGAAATGACTTGTTAACCGTCTTAATTTATGTTCTATTTTTTTTTTCAATGCACTTCTGAATGTCTTTCTACATACATTATATTGAAATGTCCATGTTAATGTTTATTTAATTATTGTCTTAAATAATTTATCAGTCTTATCATTATTAAAATCTAGTCATTTTAACTCACATAGATTTTTATATTAACTAAACAATATAAAATATATTACACATGTATTCCACACGTCGACACACTGTTCGGTCATACAGTATATGACAAGCTAAGCTACTGTAGAGAGAAACTTTAAATAATGAGATATTACGAGATATTAGTCGCCTTGCACCTCCAGGGTCCGGGTTTGATTCTGGACTCAGACTTGTGTGTATGGAGTTTACATGCTCTTCCTGTGCTTGGTGGGTTTCCTCCAAGGACTCCAGTTTTCTTCCACAGTCCAAAAACATTCAGTCCCTAAAATTGCCCATTTTGTGTGTGTGTGTGATGGATTGATACCCTGTCCAGGGTGTAACCCGCCGTTGTGCCCCAAATCTCCTAGATTAGACTCCTGGCCCTCCGCGACCCTGTATACAGGATAAACAGTGTAGACGATGAGCGAACCAGTGAGAGTGAAAAAAAATTGTCAGTTTGCTTGTTTTCTGCAGTGTTCATATGTTTGTTTGTTTTTTCCGTGTAAATCTGATCAACACTTTATGGTATCAAATATAATTTACTATTGTGTTTGCGTCGACTTCATGATAACCTGAACACATTCAGTATGTTACAGGAGGCAGAAACACAAAGATAATTTAAAAAAAAACCCTGTGCTTTCACTCTACAGCGTAAACAGAGACTTACTTACTTTTCGAAAGGCGATTATGTGTGTGTGTGTGTGTGTACACACACACACACACACACACACACACTCGTTCCTGTTATCGTTGCAGTAGCAGTTTTCTGTTCTCCCAGTGAGACGGCAGTCTGATAAATCGGTCTGAGAGCTTCAGCTCGTCTGCGTCTGATCTTATCGTTTTACTCCAGCGAATCAGCCTCCATGAACACAGAGCGAGTCTCGCCAGCGGAATGATGAAAGAGACACGGGAAGGGTTCTGCTGTGAAAAAAACTCAGTGATTAAAGAGTGTGTGTGTGTGTGTGTGTGTGTGTGTGTGTGTGTGTGTGTGTGTGTGTGTGTGTGTGTGCTAGTGTGACTAATCTCAGGTTTTCTTTGCCCTATGCACAACTAGTCAAATATTTCCCCATTTTTGTTTTGTTTTTCGTTTATGAAATGAATGACAGATTAGTATTAGTGAATAGAGAAATATTCATTACAACAATCTAAGCCTCGACTCTTCATCACTCTAATTCAGCTCTTACTCAGGACATACAGTATAACTTACAGTTCCTATTAGCGCCGTCTATTCTATAACATTCTCAGCACAATCTTATTAATATTACATGACATGTTGCTCGATTTCAAGGTCAGATGGGATTTGCATGACATGCAGTGACATGGACTAAAGTTTTGAGGAAGCCAACTGAGATGTTTCATGTAAAATGTTCAGCTGGCTACATGTATTAAACACAAACCCCCCTCACATCAACCTGAGAAACTCATTACCTTCATACTTTTTGTCCTGTGTTTCCATTAACATGTGCAGCTAATAAACACGGAAGTCACGGCCTGGAACACCAGCTGGAGTTTAACAGTTCCACCTCGACGCTCGGAGTGGACATCATGTTCCTCACTGAAAGTCTGAATCTCTCCTTGTTCCAGTCCGGATGCAGCTTTGGCTTTACATTTTTTATTTGATGCTCTGATGGTAGTTTTGTTTAGTTTAAAACAAGTTTTAATGTTGTTTTTTGCTAGAAATGTAAAATCTCTCTCCTCCATAACTGCATTTTATAATGTTTGCTAACGGTGATGATGTAGAACGGCGACCGGCGCACAGTTGGTTGGCGGTATGACAGCAGCCTCACCTGATTGGTTAACACTTTGTTCCTTTACCAAGGCAAAGGTCACCTTGTCTTCCCTTGGCATGGTTCTGACAGATAACAGCTTGACGATGCTACGAAGACAGCATTTCCTGATTGGTTAGTCTTTAGATATTTTTAAGAGACCGACAGCAGCACAGATGAGTTCATTACTGAAACGAAACTGATAAATGAAGTGTTTTATATTATTATCCGAATGAGAAATCTAAACGATGATAAACCTGGGGAAGCCTGACTTCCCTTTGCTTCTGGGAGACCACTGGTGTCATGACCATTCCCATTCACTATTACAATTGACTCTTATCTCTAATGAAGACACGTCTGTCCCCTGAAACAGCTAAGCACGCTAACACGCACAGCGACACGCCTTAGCGACGGCTCAAAGCTGAGTTTCTTCACAGCAGAACCCTTCCCGTGTCTCTTTCATCATTCCGCTGATTCGCTGGAACAGAGCGATAAAATCAGACGCAGACGAGCTGAAGCGCTCAGACCGATTACTGAGAGAACAGAAGACAAAACAAGACATAACAAGAAAGAGTCTGTGTCGTACAATTAGCACACACCGTCTCTACTGCTGTTTGTGCTTAACACATTTTTATAAAACATTTACTCACTATAAAGGGAAAACTTCAATATGAGTGCTGAGATACTTCGCGCGTGAGCGAATTGAGCTACTGGTTGAGCTGGTAAATGAGTGGAATATAAAACAGGAAGTAACGAGGCAGACACGAAAGTTTCACTTTTGCTCACATCAGATTGTTTTTTATCAGTCTCTCAATCTCTCTCTTTCTGTCCGTCACCTTAGAAACCAGAATATTCATGTTGTTGCTAAACATAAACATTTGCTGTACACCTGCTAGCACACACATCTGCTAGACGTAAACACCCCGTACACACCCCATACACACACTCATAGACACGCGTTATCATGGACAGGTGGTGTGGATCAGGAGGAAAAGGAAGTGAGGGATATTGAGGACCTCCCTCAATCTAAACAGACTAACAGACTTATTTACACAATGTTTAACACACACACACACACACACATTGTTTAGTCTCTGATCACAGTGTAGTGTGTGTGTGTGTGTGTGTGTGTGTGTGTGTGTGTGTACAGTCAGGCCCAGATGTCTGAGTGCCCTGATGTTACACCTGTTAGCTACACCACAGTTCAATGAGCTGTTTCAATAGAAAAGATCTTCACATTAATAGAAACCTGTATTACGGTCTGAGCTGCTGTTCTAGAGAATCATCTGACCAATCAGAATCCAGCAGAACTCAGCAGTGTAGTGGCGTATAGTAGAGGAACGCTCATTGTTCTTGTAGCTTTCTCCACTGCCCCCCCCCCCCATCCCCCCCGTTTGCTCCGGCGTGTGGGCGCGGGTCGCGTTCCTCCGAAGTCCGAAGTGAATCGTTTCCACTCTGTCACACTTCACTCTGTGTTCCATGAATATGGAGATAAATGGCTGCGGGAGTCGTTTGACCCCAAAGGGAAACCGTTCGGAGGAGATTCCTCCATGTCACCAACGCTGACCTTCTCAGGAAGTTCCCAAGACCTCTTGGGGTAAAAAAAAAAAAATCATGGAATCACATCGCATTTTTTCCACCCGGCTTCTGAAAATCGATCCCGTCGCGTCAGACGGAGTTTAAAGAGCCGCTCCAGGACGACTCCATATCCATCAAACAATGAGCGGGTGGAGAGGAATGTGTTGGACCTCCGTCAATTCACGCTCTTATCTGAGTCTTGGCACAAGAAGCACATTTGGAGTCATAGTGGAGAAAGCTTCTCCTAAACTCCGGCTCCTGTGTCTGTGGTTTAAAGCACTCGGGGTAGTTCATCTGTCGATCAGAGCTGCACTGGAGCACTAGGCGAGGTGTGTATGGACACACTGACGACAAAGTGTTTTGTTCCGTTTTAAAAAGAGACAATAGTCAGTGTTTAAACACTTAAAACCATGACAATGATAAAGGTCCATACTGCACATAATAAAAATAATAATTAATTAGGATCCGGAACAGCTGTCCCTTGGAGTGAGAAAAATCTCTAGTTTTCTGTTTGTACCTGCGGTGTGATGGACAGCAGGAGTACGCTGGAAGATAGATAGGTTCATACGGTAAAGCTTCTGCAGGTTACTTTTCCTTTTTTAAACAAATTTGTCAAAGATTTCACTTGGATTATAGCAGCTATAAACAGTCTTCCTCTTGCTTTCTCTCTCTCTTTCTCTCTTTCATAGCTAATAAGAGCTGTTACTATAGAAACCACACTGTATTAGTTATGGATGGAAATCACCGGTACGATATTATCGCGATACTCAGGTGCCGCACAATACCCATCTGTATTGAGATCAATAAGTATGACAATTTTATAAATATCCTGATTCAATATTACATTTTTCGAAACATGCCAGCAGCATATTACCACCTCAGATGCGAACATACTGTATATAAATTTAAAAAGAAGCCTTTATAGAAGGAAGGTGGATGTACAGTACTGTGTATATCGGTAGAAGGATGCTGAGGTTGGAACTGCCAGTCAGGAGGTCTAGAGGAAGACCAAAGAGGAGATTTATGGATGTAAAGTTAGTTGGTGTGAGAGAAGAGGATGCAGAGGATAGGGTTAGATGGAGGCAGATGATTCGCTGTGGCGACCCCTGAAAGGGAACAGCCGAAAGACAAAGAAGAAGAATTAATATACAAAACATTAGTTACAGTTGCAGGATGTAAACTGCCAATTACAGAGAATTAATCAATACTTCCTGACCAATCAATAGAAAATGAATCAACAATCAGAATCCGGATTACTACAGCGCTGTGCTCGTGGTGAGGATTACGATGCTGATTCAGACCTCACTTTAGTAGCTGCTGCTATCAGTCATGTGATGACACCGTGGTTTAGTGGTTAACATATTTGGCTCATATAGTATCTGCAGTGTTGGGGGTTAAAATATGGCTTCCGCTCAGTGTGGGTGTGTGTGTGTGTGTGTGTGTGTACAGTCAGGTCCCTGATAGTTCCCTGTTATCTGGACTACAGTTCAATGAGCTGTTGCAATAGAAACGATCTGCACATTAATAGAAACCTACGTTGCTGTTCTAGTGGATTAATCAACACCTTCTGCCCAATCAGTATCCCGAACTCAGCAGCGTAGTGGTGTAAAGTAACCAGCTACCAACCAGTACTAACGCTGTAGCTAGCTACTATTTTCATGCTCCTGAAACTCTATGTGTTGTGTCCCACAGCAACTCAGTTTATTTCTGCATCATAGCTTCTGTAGCTTATAACCTATTGCAGTATGATTAGAAATATCGCATGTCATCATATTCGTGTTTGGAATTGACCTTTGTTTTGCTCCGTGTTTATAGATTTTGCGGAGTTCAGCCTCTCCTCTAGTTGCCTGGTAGTCCAGCCGTGACCTTTGGTCTGGATCCTGGAATGTGCTTTTAGTAACGCTGCTCCGCTCCATTTCCCACAATCCTCTCCACACATAGACCACGCTCATTCAGCCGGAATGTCACATCGAGTCACTCACTTTATAATGACTCACGTTCAATTTACTACCAATTTAAAGCACTTTATATTTAAACAGATGCTTTTCTGAAAACCTCACCACAACCTAGTGTTATTGTTTGTTTGTTTGTTTGTTTGTTTTTAC
Source organism: Clarias platycephalus (assembly GCA_030068275.1). Classification (NCBI taxonomy): domain Eukaryota; kingdom Metazoa; phylum Chordata; class Actinopteri; order Siluriformes; family Clariidae; genus Clarias; species Clarias platycephalus. Next base: position 1,354,919 of record JAQQZT010000010.1, on the reverse strand, counting down.
ACTGTCTTTATATGAGGATATCTATTGAAAGTTTAGTTATTCCCTGCTTTTATAACTTCCTGTTTAAATACATTAACAGCCTTGCCGAGAGTACGCAACATGTGACTTATGAGAATACATAAAAAGATAATGCTGTTGAATTCTATATAATATATCTATAGTTAAGTAGAGACATTTTATTATTATTATTATTATTATGATTATTATTATTATTATTATTATTATTATAGGTTTTCTATAAGACATGTACAGTTATATAAAAGATAGAAAGTTGACATCTATCTATCTATCTATCTATCTATCTATCTATCTATCTATCTATCTATCTATCTATTAAATATGTACACCATAGCTGCTGCTGAATTCCCAGATTGTGATTGGTCATTAACTATTGTTTCTATAGTAACAGCAAAGAAAATGTAGTAAGCTAACCGTGGACAGGTTTTCTGTAAGGAGACGTGTCTGTAATACGTGTGGAAGGAGTCTCCAGTGTCAGTGCTTTGTAACAGTCAGACGTTTTCCCACATCGTCAGGACACAAGCGTTTTTACGCTCTTCTTCATGGTTCCTCAATAACGTGATGTAATAAAGCTTTGTTTTTTATTTCTCATAATAATTTTCGAAGAGAGTAAAGAGAGAACGAATGTTTATATCAGCTCTAATGTAGGAAAGAACATAAACTAACCTGTATAACTGAATTGATAAAACGCATGTATAACATTTATAACATTTGTTTAAAATTGTAATTGTTGGCAAATTAAGTATAGAAGGAATAAAACACTTAGGGAAGAGCTGTTAAAAGGAAAATAATGAACTCGATAACAGGAACTAATTCCAACAAACCAAGCGTTGACTATTTTCCCATAACAGCACATCCCCAAGCGCCTCCACCGATCGCCATCGCTCTCTTATTCCACAACAATTTTCCAACACTTGTGGTTTTCATTTTCTCTTCTATCATTAAAGTGCAACATAAAAACAAAACTACATCAGTAGACTGGATCAGGAGAACTTTGTAGTGTGGAGTAAATGATATTTAGGATTGAATGTGATTCACTGCACATTTAAAACCCCAGCAGAACTCAAAGAGAAACATTTAAAGCATCAAAAGTAAGTAGGTCTGATTGTTCATTATACACATTTATCACATGCAGATTAAAGTCAGATAAAAGCTTGCTCTAGATCTTAAAGTCAACACACAATGACTCTTATGAAGTACAGTAATAATACAATTAGAATGGCATTCATTATCCTTAATATTACATTTAAAATATTATAAAAATGTCATTTAACATGCTTGTAGACACTGTTGATGTGGTGAGATGTTTATATCACTACAGATCATGGTAGAGTTTCAGAGCCCTTCAGTGTTAATTGAGAGACTAAGGGAAAAGGTCATATGTTGCCCCCAAGTGGTAGCAATCTGAACTGCATCTCCTGTAAATCACTATTCAGCACTTTATTCTACAACGTTCTGATTCATTAGAGCTCAAAACCTTCTTTCTTACAAGGACGCAATGAAGAGCCGGTCTGTGTGAGTAACTACGTCATAAGGAACTGTCTGAAAAATTGTTAATGATTGTTCGGGAACATTTAGAGTACTCTATAACCCTACAGATAAGCCTAGTAAGGGTTGTAAGAGCTGCTTACATTCCAATGCGTGGCAGACATGGGCTACAAAAAGGGAGTTAAATCGGACATAAACACACGGCGAGCTCAGTGCGTGGCCAAATTATATATTTATTGCGTGTTTATTAAACACAAAAGAGTGTAAAGTGCTGGAATGTTCTACAGTTTGGCCTGTGTATAAAGTTTTAGTGTGACTCGGGTTCTCTGTGATGTGTGTGATGCGTGGTGCAGACAATCTGTTTGTGTTAAGCCATTAAGTTATTACGTGGTGTCATTTATAAAGCCTGGTATGTAGTGGTGGTGCTGATGTGTTTGCAGAGATGACTGCTGTCCTCGCACGCTCACATCATCCACGTCTTTTATGCTTCAGGAAAGAGAGAGAGAGAGAGAGAGAGAGAGAGAGAGAGAGAGAGAATTACTTGCATTGTAACTTGTAATTCTACAAATTATTTTTAACTGAAACACAATACAACTGACTTATAGTTAAAGTACAAATAAATGTAAAGAAGCTATTGTTAGGTTTTAAAGTTGATGATGAATGTCTGTCAAATCTGTCTGCTGTGCTTCTATTGTGACTTTTATGTTTTTTCGCTGCTCCCATTAAGGCGTCTCCACAGCAGCAACTTGGCCCAGGTTTTACACCAGATCCCCTTTCTGATGCAACACTTCCATTTTATCCGGGCTTGGGACCGACGCTGCACTCAGTGGTTGTGGTTCAGGCATTGGGTGGGAATCAAACCACATGGCGGGCGAGAAACTTACCCCTGAGCCGCCGATGCGCTTCAGAACGTTCTCCAGTTTATTCACAGAAATAATATTTAAGCATGTATTTAAGCACTCTCCATTTCCTGAGTCTATGACATCAAAGCATGTTGCGGGAAAATGAAAGAGTTCTGGGAAATCAAATGGGTTCCACTGAACCATAGGTAGAATTGCGATATGAGGAAAGAGGAGGAAGGAAAGCCTTGGGATCAAAGAGAGAGCTGGGAAATTTCACAATCAAATGTTATACATGCGTACAATCAATCACGTCTAAAAGCCTGCTTCGTGTTGCTGTCCTCATTGCTACTGAAGGTTTGGAATTTTCTTCCGGATCAATAAAATCTCTCTCGCTCTCTCTCTCCTTCTCTCTTTCTCACTTCCTGGCTCGTGTCCGGATGGGCTTTTAAACAATTTTCACTCTTTGTTCTTCAGGCTTTCACCAGGAAATGTTAAAATGGTTTATGGTCTTTGTAGTAACAGCTGTAGATGACATCAGGCGTTTGGACAAGCATATAAAAGTTCTGGCGTCAGTGAGCTTATCGAAGAACAGTAGACAGACCGAGCGACTCGTTCATTCATCTACAAAATTTAAAAACTTTACAGCCATTTTAACAATTATCAGTTTCATGGTATTGATTCTGCTAGATGGAACCGAAGCGCTAATCTCAGTACAGATCGTGCTAGCATAACCATGGCATGCTTTAGGGAAAGTTGATAGCTAAAGAAAACATTCAGATTCCAATTCGCCAATCAAGCGCTGACACTCCATCACTTTTAATCTCCTCTAATGTCAGAGGCTGGATGAAGTGGAACTAAAATGGAGCTCTTTCTCTGAGCAACATCTCATAGAAGGTCAGTTAGAGTGATTTTAGGCAACCGTCCAAAGACTAAAAATGGCTGGATTGGTTATGATAAATGCTTAAAAGGAATTCAAATATTCGAACAAAAAGCAACAAGATGTCATTGATGTTCCTTTAGGATGTGAAAGTGTCACACCAGAGCTGGGAAGTCTTCACCAGAAACGTTTTGAATTGCAACATGAAAGAATTGTGATACATAGCCGAATACGGTGCTGTATAGAGTCACTACAGACTCATGAGCCACCAGGGGGTGCTATAAGTGTGCACGATTTTTTCAAATATTTTGGCAAGAAATTTCTCTCGCCCGTTCCCAGATCTTGCATAAAACAACACAAGTAAGGTTCTGCCTCACCTTTAACTGTGACTGTGGTGATGGTCTCACTGGTGCCTATGCGATTGGTGGCCACGCATTTGTACGTCCCGCTGTCAGCCAGTTTGAGCTGAGGGATTATCAGAAGACCATCCTTGATGGTTGCCGTTGGAGACAACAGCGCCCTGCCCACACGTGTCCACTGGTAGGTGATTGGGTGAGAGCCATGAGCAACACACTGCACATGCATAGCGTCACCACGACGAGCAGTCACAACATCAGGAATGGTGGTAGCATACGGCTTAGCTGCAGGACAGAAAAGCAAGAAAAACCATCATGACAGGAAGCACAATGTGAAACTGGAGATTCCTGCCAAAATGTCATCATATTGATGACCACACACTATTTATTTGCTGTTGTAAAATACTGATTTGTTTGTCTGCATTCAAAATCAAGGGTGCTAAAAAAAACAATGTCTAATATTGAGCATGGCTAGTGTGCCCTCTTGTGGCGTAGAAGTGCGTAACTATGTGAGCTATGGAGAGATACGATGCAAAACAAACATCACTGTTAATAAATTTTTAGTTAGTTAAATTCTTAACAGTAGTTAATTGATTAATGATTAATCATTAACATTTCTATTACAAACAACGATGCTGTACAGTATAAACGTGATTCGCATGTGAGTTGCACTACTGTCAGAGCTGCTCTTTTAGAAATCCTCTGCTGTTCATTATTACAGTGTGTTTACTGTATATATCTGTAACTCAAGCAGAGTTTGATCCTCACCCAGATGTTTTACCTTGAGCACCTCAGCGGTCAACAAACCCAAAGTCCAGGCAGTGATCAGAGCAGACTGAGGTTTAGCTGATAAACTCTTTAAAAGGTTCAGGGGAGTGATTACATCTCAGTGTTCTGAGTGTTTGTTTTTTCTTTAGGTTTATTCAGATTTCTGTTTAATTAGTGACGGTTGTTCCCAGAACCTCAGTGACTCCCTGATATGCGTTACGTAAACCAGTCAAAACCGTAGGAGTATCATTTCAAATTATTATTATTATTATTATTAATAATAATAATAATTTAGACATTACAGTGTGTGTGTGTGTGTGTGTTCCTGTGACTTACTGTCCACCTCCATCTGCACGTACGCTTCACTGAAGCCTGCTGAGTTTGTGGCGTTACAGATGTACTGACCTAAATCACAAAGGCATTGGAAATTATTGGAACTGAGTTTAAAACCCTTTAATATCCTTCATCAAAACCTGGAAGGTTAGAGCTGTACCGTCAACTTTGTGGAAGAAACGTGGTACGAAAAAATAACAATAGAAGATCAATTAAACACTTAAACAATAAAAATAGACCTATGTGAAAGTAAGAGCATTTCCATACACACACACATGGTGTGATGAGAACTCGCGGGATTGGGACTAAACAGCTGTGTGTCCATTAAAAATAAATAAAAAAGTGAAACTCATCAGGGAGAAAAAAAAGTCTTCAGTTTATTAGAGGATCATAAAGACTGGACTTTGGAGTGATGGAAAAAGGTCATGTGACATGATGAGTCCAGACTGACCCTATTCCAGAGTGATGGGCGTGTCAGGGTAAG
>JAQQZT010000010.1:1308246-1318869 GCA_030068275.1 Clarias platycephalus | reverse complement strand
GAAACATTTTGTGTGACAAACATGCAAAAGAATAAGAAATCAGGAGGGGGCAAATAGTTTTTCACACCACTGTAACTATCATGGCTGACCCTGTGCTCTGTTTCCTAAGAAGCTTGAATATGCTAAGGTAACATATATGTGCCCAAAACTATCATTTTTATGTTTTGCTAGATTCACAAAAAGTGTGTTACTTTACATTACTCTGTCTGTCCTGAACAGAATTTTGCAGGCTTCAGATTCATATTTTTGAAATATTTTCCGCAGTGCCAGTTCCATACACACAAACAATATTAAAGTCAAAACTGGGAATAAAGTCAAGTTGAGGTCCATGGCTCAGAGCCTACCATTAAATAGGCAAGTGAGGAGAAGTGGAGATCTCAACCTCCACAACAGCAACAACAAAACAATGTTGTAGGCGTAGCAGTGATTCCATTTTTCTCTGAGTGCATTTGCTAGTGCCAGTGGTTTACCTCAGTGTGATCTTTTACACCACCTCCATCATTTTTCTCCTTCGACAGAGGTAGTCTGTCAGCTCTGACTAGGATGAGCACCTGGTATTGATGGGCTGTCATTTGGAACCAGTTTGGAGTTCTCTATGATTTCTCAGAATGTGCAGATTTGTGTTGGATCTTCTTTTTCCAAAATAATCTTACAATTGTATATAAAATGACCAGTTACAATCAGAAGAAACAAGTATTTGGACACTTTCTGTTTTTGTTCTTTAATATATTTTCAGTGTGTGTATCTACCACAGTTAACACACAAAGTCTTTGGAAGTTCCCTCCTAAAATACTGGGACAGTAAGGTCACCTTGTATATTTTTACTTTACACTGACTACATGTGGATTTGAGCAATTCAGCTTTCAGTTCCTCCAGGTCCCCGCGACCCTGAATATAGGATAAAGCGGTATAGAAAATGAATGAATGAAAATTGGGGTGTCCTGCAAAAAGAAAGGATTCTTGTATATTAACAACCAGATGTGGAACAAGTCAGGCAAGGAACACAACTGCAATCCATAACAGAATCATTGTGAGGGCTGTAAAGAAAGACCCTGAAAACAACAGTCAGTTACATCACCAACCACCTCCACAGGGCAGCAGTGAAGGTCTCGCAGTCCACTATTCAAAAGAAGCAGAAATATAGCGATCATCCAGCAAGATGTAAACATCTCATCTCATCTCAAGTATCAGAAGGTCAGACAGGAATTCAAAAAGAAATGCAGAGAGGAGACAGAAAAGTTCTGGGACTGAGATGATCTCTACCAACGTGATGGAAAGGCCAAAGTGTGGAGAAAGAAAGGATCTGCTAATAATCCAGAACATTCAGGCTGACAACGGAGGTAGTGTCATGTCGTGGTCATTGCATGGCTGCTTCTGGAACATTCTTACTGATCGTTATTGATGATGGAACTCATGATCCTGCAGCAGAATGAATTTAGAAGTCTCCAGAAATATTGTGAAATGTGTCCACTCTAACTCCTTGCAGCAGGAAAACGACCCATAACACACTGCAACAAAACACAGGACGGGAAAAGTGGAAGAGTTTCATGTCCATCAGGTGACCTGAACCCAACTGAGCATCTTTTCATCTCCTGAAGTGGAGACTGGTGGAATAACCCCCCCTGTAACATACAACTACTGAAAGAAGCTGCACTTTAAGTTTGGAAAAGTATTACAAAAGGAGAATGCGTTAGTTTGGTGATGTCTGAGGGTAACAGGCTTAAGACAGGAAAGGGATATGCAACGAAACATCAAATGTTATTTCTTAAATTTATTGTAGGGTGTGTGTCTGTTCCTGCGGCATGGTGGCTTAGTGGTTAGCACTGTCGCCTTGTGCTTCCACTGTCGGTGGTTGTATCCTGCTTTGGGTCTGTGTGCAATGAGTTTGCATGTTCTCCTCATGCTCGGCGGGTTTCTTCAGAGTACTCCAGTTTCCTCCCACAGTCCAAAGACATGCTGAATAGGCAAATTGGAGTTGCAAAATTGTCTGTAGTGTGTGTATGAGTTTGCGATGGATTATCACCCCATCTAGGGTGTACCCTGCCTTCATGCCCAAAGTCTCCTGGGATAGGCTCCAGGCCCCCCAAATACAGCATAAAGCAGTATAGATGAAAAGCGTGTTTGTTCCAATACTTTTGCTCGCCCAAGAATTGGGTGGACTTCCAACAAAGATGCCATATTCTAAATAAAAGCTGACATTTTCATCTATTGTCTCACATATATATTAATCTCAAAAGCAGATAGAGTTAAGGGCTGTTTTTATCTGGAGTATATACAGTATGGTTAAGGGTTTTGTCCAAGAGCTCAACAGTGGCAGCTTGACCATGCTGGGGCTTGAAGACCTAACCTTCTAGTCAGCAACCCAGAGATGTTTGAGCCACCACTGCCCCTATCTCAAAACAAATAATAAAAATCGCAGCCAGATTGCACCAGGCGTTATTATATAAGCCAGCGGCACTGGTTTGGAGGCTTGCATGGACCAGGTACCAGTCATGGTGAAGGTGAAAGAAGTTCTCGGGAAACAAATAACACTTGAATGGAAAAATCTACAGAGCATTCACAGAGGGCTTAAACATCCATCACAGTACAATTGATGCAATAATATGGACGTACAACAAATCATCTGCAGACAGCTGTGCACACAAGATTTCATAATCCCTCCTCAGACGAATCGTAAGGAAGGGAAGGAAGTCAGCAGCGCAGGACAACCTGAAAGTAGCCGGAACGCAAATCACATAAAAACATGATATACCGCATGCAGAACTTGTTCACTATAACAGAGATGAGCGTTTAAACGTTGTACTATACGAGCAAAGTAGAACAGAACAATAAAAGCCGACATAATGTCAAATATTATAACTATATAAACACTAAAGCTGAAGTGTGGCTCTGTTTTGATTGTTAGTGTCATGCTGCTAATTTAAATCTGTTGCCTGTTAAGCTTGTTTAGTGATTTTAACCACACTGTTCGACTAATGTAGGTATCGATAGCTTGTATTGCAGATTGTAACGCAGAAGCAGGATAAATCCTTGGGTTAGTAATTCTGAGCAGTAATGATAATAACCAGAGAATCGCTTTAAAACATCTCAGATTACACCAAAGCTGAAAATTGTGATGTCCAAATGTGTTCCTAGTTTGAAGGATACAGTACTTTTGTGATATAGGTGTTCGAACAAGAAGAGAATGTTGTCCCTCTGCTGGATTCACTAATGTGGGTAATCACTTTAGAGACGCTGATGATAGTGGACGTCTGTGGATCATTTAGATAAAAAGACAAGTTTCTACTTGTGTGAATCAAAGACGAAGTTAAAATAAATTATCCTTTCAGACAAGTTGAGTGCACTGACGTCTGATTTTCTGATATTAGCGTTGCTATATTAACTCTCCTTGGCTCCTTTAAATTGTCGAACTTTTCCACTTGCTAATGCCAGTAGTCCATTTAAAGGCTTCATGAATACTCCAGAATTCACTTACCTAATTTCCTTTAAAATAACTTTCTTAATAAGGACAAGTGAAAAATGGGCTACTAAATCTTCAAGGCTGAATCATACACTCAACTGCTATTTGATTGCTTTGAAATTTGCGGCACGTCCATTAGCGGGATGCCTAAAATTCCCTTTCACCTAGCTCAGTGTTTACATTTACATGTCAAAGGGATTGAGCAGAACATTGGGTTACTGCAATGTTTTCAAGCTGTTAGGAAAAGACAAGTGTTTTTTTTTTTTTTTTAACAGCGACTTTTACTTCGTCGACAGGTGAATAGCCGTCATGTTGCCACTCAGGAATGGAATTCACATTAGTCAAGGTTTCCCGGTGATCTTTTACAATATTTTTGTTTTGGGATGAAAGACGAGTACAGACACATTGATTTGAGAATCCATGCTCATACTGTATGTACACCAGGGTTTGTCTACTCCACTCCTGGAGTTCCAGTGTCCAGCGCAGTTTATAATTCACCAACATACTAAACACGACCACGGAACCAACAGGTTAGTTGAATCAGCTATGTTTCAGCAGAAGAATCACCTGAACTGCTGTATACCAGGCCTCCAGGGCTGCAGGTGAAGCTCCTTCACATACTGTACACATTATCTTTAACAAAACATGGAGTCATGCATTCCATTTTGAGATTTACATAGATTATAGTGCTACCAGACAAACCAGTAGAAGACAAAGTGGGCAGGGTCATTGCTGGCTCAGTGGTAGGCTTCTCTCCTGCCATGGGAATGCCTGGCTTCACTTCCCAGCCAATGGTACACCTGTGTCAGGAAGGTTACCCGGCATAAGACCTGTGCCAAATTAAATAATGTGGTGCCAAAAAATTTGGTCCACCACAGTGATGTTGGACCATGTTTAGATGTTGGTGAATGATAAACTGCACTGGACACTGGAACTCCAGGAGTGGAGTTGACAAACCCTGGTGTAAATATGAGCATGAATTCTCAAATCAATGTGTCTGTACAAGAACTAAGCAATAGTTCTGTAATGGTTTTTAAAGTACACTTTATTCCAAGTGATGCACCAATTCATCAGCTACAGTAGGTTCATATCAGTCTTGGCCAATATTTGCCTTGTTGACTGCCATGATTCTGTCGGCAAGTAAGATGACATTCACTGATGATGCTTAATTCCAACAACAGTAGAGTCACTGACTCCAATCCAGCACCAGTTTTGGGGGAAAAATGCAATAATTGATGCTATAATACCTCCCATGACAACAACGACTTGAGCATGTGTCAGGAAAATGTCAACTGTGCTGAAGTATTTCGCTGTCTCGGCCAAAGATCAACAGTTACATTTCAATAGAAGGTACTACAAGCAAGAGGTTTTTATATAATTGTTCTAAAGATTTGACATTTTCAATATTTAATTGCATTTAACTTTCTGTTGGGCTATGTACAGTAAGTACAGTACTGACAAATTCCTCCGTTTTGAGTGGATAGCTGTATAGATGCGTAAAAAGAAGTACTAAAACTTTATGTACAATCTGTTATGTGAAAGAAGGATAGATGTACAGTATTAAAGGGTCTGTAATTTTTTTTTTTTACATTATTTAATTCAGAGAAAGTGACATCAAGGGTTTAAAGATGTTAAGACAGTTCAGTTCTTTTTGAACAGTGTAGATTACTCAGTTGTCGTGGCACAAAAGGGAATAAACAACAAAAAACTAAATATTTGTTTCCACATTTGTATTAATATCAGTCCAGAATTTCTCAAGCATTACATCTCTAGTCCATACTGTAGAGAATTTGGTCAGAATAACTTCTGAGAACAGGAAATGCCAAACAATATCAAAGGGATCTTTGGGAATATCTTGAGTAAATAATCAAAGTTTGATTTTGCAGATTTGTACCTACAGTACGAACTGCTGCAGTAATCATAGATACGCACTGACCATCCTCACTATCCTCCTCTGACCTGTTTATCAGGAATGTAAATCACCATTTTTGTTAGGTATTATAAAACCTTATCAGAGTCATCTACATGCCTGGATTTGTGGATTTCTTTAACTTTACTTCGTGACCTTCTTTGCATTTTTCTCCATTTATCGTATGCAGGATTCTAGTTCAAGTTCTTCAGCATACACGGTTGTCTTTGCCGATGTCAAACGGAACATATTCACAGGACTCACATCTGGTCTCCAAATACGACTGTAGTACCACCAGTAAGATGCTCCTGCATATGATTCGCTTTAACGTTCCTCCACCCGTCAGGGCAAAGGCAGGAAAATGATGAGCTCGAAACCCCCAATCAGACGCCCAACCCGCTGAGGCCAGACTAATCAATTCAATCCATTTTGCTCTAATTCTTTTAGCGTTTAATAACTGCATTAGTACAGTTCTGCATAGAGCACTCCGTTTCTTTCTTCACTAAACACGTCTTGATGCGCAGAGTTTAAGTGAGCTAGAGCATATTTTTTTTTAAAGAAAAAAAAAAGTTTATTCCAATTTAAAATGTTGCAATTGGGTAATGCAGTTCAAGGTGACATACAGTATGTTTAGAGCACTGGATCAGACCTCCAAATGGTGTGTATGTGTGTGTGCATGTGTGTGTGACAACAATGTCAAGAGTAACAATGTCAGACAGAAATAGTTTGGCACCCCTACAAGTTCATCCAAAAAGGAAAAAAACAGATTCTCATGCTCTTGTCTCCTCAGCCAGACTAAACTGAGAGGGAAACTGAATTGCTAAGGCCATCTACTCCTCCTGGCCCCGCCCCATCTCCTCCCACTACCATGGCAGTGTCACTGTGGTTATTGTGGATGTGTGCCATTTCACTATATTACATCAATCCCTCAGAACAAGGTGAGTACTACAGGAAATAGGATTTCATATACTTTACTAAACCATACACAGATTAATATTTCCATACCGTTTTTTTAATAGAAATTGATTTAACCTCACACACACACACACACACACACGTTTCTCCATCAGCTCTGAGCAGGGCGGCGATGCCCTTCGGTCTGATGAGGAGAGAGCTGGCGTGTGAAGGTTACCCTATTGAGCTGCGCTGCCCTGGAAGCGATGTCATCATGATCGAGACGGCCAACTACGGCCGCACCGATGACAAGATTTGTGATGCCGATCCGTTTCAGATGGAGAACGTGCAGTGTTACCAACCCGACGCCTTCAAGATCATGTCTCACAGGTCTGGTATTTTACAAAATGTATTTCATTCAACACATCCATCCATTTTATTCAGAATGGTATTGTCTAAATTCCGTCTTTCAATGGAGTTATCAAATGAACTGATAAATTCAGTGTTAGAGTGGATCTGAACATGAGTCATTGTTCCACCAAGACAACCACCTTCTTCAGCATCAGGCTTATAGATAAATAAGTGTGGAATGGACCATGTCCCCTTTATTAGTGTCAGTGGTTTTCATTCTAGTTTATTATAGAGATGCACCACATGGGTGAAATTATGTGCACCCCTCTTCTGCAAATTAATAACACTGTAGCATTACGATTTCCATCACCCTTATCCAGCATGACGATGCCCCTGTGAGAACCACAAATCCAGCCCCATGAAAACATGTCTGTTAATTTTGGAGTGGAAGAAGTTAAGTGTCGTGCCTATTTACATATACAACATTTTTGACTGACATACTTTTCCAGAGTGACTTACATTTTCATCTCGCTGAGGATTAAGGACATTGCTCAGAGGCCCAATAGTGGCAACTTGGTGATGCTGGTGTTTGAACCTGGAACTGTCCAATCAGTACACCATTTCCTTAGGCACTTAGCTACCTCTGCATACGTGCGCATAAATACAGTCTACATACTGTACCTTCGGTCATAACGTGTCAACTTCCATGCAACATTTCTCTCTTACTACATATAATATCCAAATGAAAACAAGGACCCCTTATTCCTGAGACTGAAGTCAAAGACATGGTTCGAACTTGGGCTCCTTCTATATGGGTGAATAAAAAAATCCAGGGACTGGAGACAACTCCTTGTATTTCAAGATGGATTAGTGTTAACTAACTATGTTTGTGTTTAACTATAAACATGTTACCATGATTAGCATTAACGACTACCTTGTATTTCAAGATGGATTAGTTCCATGTTGTAGCACATCTCACAAGTTAACTTTAAGGGAATGCTTATCTTATATGAATATTGAAATCAGGTCCAGTTTCAACCCGTGGATTTTGGTATTTGTAGTATAGACCATCTCGAAAGATTTCCCCTCTAACAAGGAGGACATGTAGGAGGACATACCATTAATATACCATTAACACATTACTATAGATTATCAACTATACCAGTAAACTAGTGACAGGAACATAGGCACCTAGGGCTAACCAATGGATGCCCTTGGGATGCAAAATCCGTCTTGTCTAATCTGATCTGATCTGACGGAAAAGTCCATGCAGCACAAATTTGCTGGCTATAATAGAAAGGTACTAAAACACCCAGTGTACCACGGACCACCACGCACTTGGCCCAGCAAATAGCCCAAGACCACTGACACCTAGGATGCACCAGACAAACCAGTCCGATCCAGAAATGCCCCACCCCGCAAGCCTTAAATCCTGGAATTACCACTTCCCGGTCAAGCTCCATAGAGCCTCATGTTCAAATGCCTAATCTTGCAAAAGATGTTACAACAAAAATGTACAAAAAACATTTTGGTCTCCATAGATTTCCCATTCACATGACAACTGTACGGGGGTGAATTTTTATGTAACTCATTGCAAGTGTCAAACCGCTAGCTGTCTGCTATGCATCGCTTTAGCTAACCAGATTACTGGAATCAATGGAGTTTAACTTAGCACAAGAAATGTAGGAGTTGACAAGGGACGGTGTGTAGGGTATGGATCAAACACAAGGTGACATTAGCACATAAATTAGCATTAGCCACTTTAGCATTTTGGCTAATTTAAGCTAGTTTGGTTAAACTCCATGTTCCAACCAATATCCAGGCTTTGTTCACTCTACCACCTGCCCAGTTACAGATTAACTGGAGACTAGGTGGAGTCAGCTCCTGCCAAGAAGGTGATGACCAGAACTCCTACAGCTTCCACATTACTCTTCAGAAAACCTGTCCCAGGGGGAAGTTAAACTCATGATCTTATGATGACAGGACAACTGCACATAACTAGTGTTGCGAGATAATAAAGTTGTATGTAACATAGCATTAAGAAGTTTAATCACATTCACTTAGGGTAGGTTCTGCTTGCTTACCTGAACCGGGCCATGCCATCCTCTTCCGAGAAACCATATATCGATTTGTTGATAAATATTAGATGTGTACGTATGTTATATCTCCGTCTTCACAGTGATATCTTTTTCCTGGGTAGCACTGTGGACTATTTAAATTTTATATCTACTGTATTCAACCACAGGAGCTAAATATAAGGTGGACGTTTATGTATCTCATGGTCACATTTAGAAGAAATGGGAAGAGGAAGCGTGGGACGGAGCACCGGTGGTGGTTTTGAGCATATGTTGACTGGACCACAGTGAGATGATGGATATTAGCAGGCAAGACAAGTTCATTAAAAGTTTATTTATTTATTATTTCTAGATATGGGTGTTTGAAAAATAGGGTGTAGAGATCAGCAGGCCAAGAAGGAAGGAGACGCGTGGACTTCGCAAAACAAAGCTTTTCATGACGTCAGATCAAGAGTGGCATGATTTAATCGACCTTTAAACGTACTAGAATGCATGTTAAACAGTCTAAATTTATGATTTCCTTCAAGATGTACCACAATTTGGGTTGTTTCTGAAGGTTAGACTGAGTTTGACAAAATAACTTTGAACAAATGCTCTGAACATGAGGGTGGGTGTAGCTTGGTGGTCAAGGTGTTTGTCTACTGATCAGAAGGTCACAGGTTCAAACCCCAGTACCACCAAGATGTCTGGTTTGGGCCCCTGAGCATGGCCTTTAACCCTCGATTACGCATATGTATTATGAGATCAAATGAAAGGTGCGTTGATTAAGGGCATCCGTCAAATGCTGTTAATGTTTAATATACCAAACTTATGGCCTGAGCAGGACTCGACAGTTGGGACTGGGGCTACAGTGTGCGTGCTGTGTGTTTACCACCGCACCACTAGGGGGCGCATGCTGTTGAGGCTAGTAAGTGTGCACACCTAAGCTAAGCATCTAAGATGCAGCTCATAGTAATATTTTAAGAAAATGTAATAAAGGGGTAACATTACATGGCATGAGATACACATTCTGCGTGGAAGCTGTTGTGTCCGTCCTGATCTCCAATCATAAATTTAAACCCTGTTAGAAACGTCAGAGTGCTTTGATGTGCTTGGACGTTGTGCAGATGGATGTTAAATCGGTAGAAATGCTCAGGATGAAGGTTACAGTTACGTTGTTTCGAGGTCGTATTTGCAACGTTGTGTTCGAGCCGCTCATTTAATGTTATCTCGACGTCATTTTATCGCTAAAGTCATTCTAACTTTGAAAAACAGTGAAGTACTAATGGTGAAGGTCATCGCAATGTCGTTACAACTATATTACAACGCAAGGGTTCCTGCTAGGAATAAACATCAAGGGCTATTGAATTGGATTAAAAATCACATCAAATTGAATCGAATCAAGAGTGAGTCATTAATGTCAGCTCGCCATATTAAGTATTTCAATAGAGAATGCTTTATGATGTCATAAAAATCAGCACAGCAATCACCTGCTCTTACTTTTAAACCGATTAGACAAATAATCTGTTATACCTGCACTGAATAATCGATTACTGCAGCCCTACTGTGTGTGTGTGTGTGTGTGTGTGTGTGTGTGTGTGTTCACTCTCTCTGTGGCGCCACGGTGTCTCTCCTCTGTTTGTGCTGCTAAGGCTTCCTAGAAGAGCAAATCAATTTCCACTCGCATGCTCTCTCCCATTACACACACACACACACACACACACACACACACACACACACACACAAAAGCGCTAAGAGCTCGCCATCTTCCGTTAAACACCCAGCACAAAGCAATGAGGAGCGCGTGAGAGAGAGAGGAAAAGAAGAGTGATCCAGTTCTACCAATTATAACACTCGGGCTGGTGTGTAGTGTGTAATAGCACACACACACACACACACACACACACACACACACACACACACATACACACATACACACACACACACACACACAC
>JAQQZT010000010.1:1293549-1308046 GCA_030068275.1 Clarias platycephalus | reverse complement strand
ACACACACACACACACACACACACACACACACACACACACACACACACACACACACACACACACACACACAGAATTACAGTTGCATGGTGTCACATGAAAGACCCCCAAACACCCGAGATGTATACAGTACAATGTGTGATCACATGATCACTCTCTCTGTCTCTCTCTCTGTGTCTCTCTCTCTCTGTCTCTCTCTCTCTTTCTGTCTCTCTCTCACATACACAGACACATTTTCAGCAACCTTTCTCCTTTCTCTCTACCAGTACACCATCCATCCCTTGCTTCTCCTTCTCTTTTATTCTTGTTTTCTTCTCTAATAGATTTTATCTCCTCTATCTATAGTTTTTGCTTTGCTCCATATCTTCTTCTTTCCTTCTTTCTTTTTCTCTTTCTTTCCACCTTGCCTGTTGCTGCCTCTCCTCTTTTTTTTTACTCTCTCTTCTCTCCTCCATTCTGCTCCTCTCCTTTATCCTTGTTTTATTTTTTTCTTTCCAGTTGTTTTATCCCCATTATTTCCACCATGCCTATTATTAGCTCAGTTATCTTTTGATATCTCTTCTCTCTTTTCCACCTCTCCCTCCATCACCTGATGCCCTCTCCCTCCCCTCCCTCCGCCCCTGGGCCCTGGCTCCACCCTCTCCCTCTCTCCACTCCTCCACTGGGTGTGATCAGGTTGGGGTACTTGGGTCCGTATGTTATTATTCTTTCCTTCCCTAGGGGGCGCTCTGGAGTACCTAAAACTTCTCCTTTACTTTCCTCTAATGCAGCTCGTCCCTTCTTCCCGTCCTCCAGGACCAGGAGTGGATTCCCGACGCGGCGCTGCTGTTGTTATTCCTCCGTTCATTCTTCACTTTCGTTACAGTGTTCACACGCAGGACAATAACATTTTATCCATAAATAAATACACCCCCCCCCCCACACACACACACACTTTCAGGGTCAGCGGGTCAAGTCCTGCATTAACGCATGTTTTTGAGATTTCAGACGCACCGCCCCCCCCCCCTCCTCCCGACCCCGTGCAGAGCGGAACGGTACGACCCAGACGAGTCATCCGCCATTTTCATTCTCTCTCTGTTTCAGCGGATTGTGGCTTAGTGTTTACTCGTGTGTGTATGTGTGTGTGTGTGTGTGTGTGTGTGCGTCCTCACCAATCAGCCTTACTGAAAGATGGTGACATGATGACAATTCCTGGCACGTGTGTGCATGTGTGTGTGTGTGTGTGTTCAAGAGAATGTGTTGCCATGGAGACAGCTCTATCACAGCACCCGACCATTCGCAGCATCCAGGTTGAAGTAGACATGGACCAATAAACGGTTCCCTGATATATCGTTGTTGTTGTTGTTTTTGCGCTCCTTCATATAGTTTTAATTAAACATAAACTCTGTTAATAATCATGAAGTTCATTTACATATATATATTTTTTTATATTTAGTAATTTCCTGCTTTTTTTCTAAACGATAAACAGCTAGGCAAAAAAAATGATGACTCAAGAGTTACAAATTGCTGACACTGGAGTCTCCTTTTCCACACGTTAAAGGACCCCAATTACGCAGAATTAATTGACCTCATTCACTCTTATACACGGAAAAAAAGGACATGAGGGGGAAAAATCTCAGCTTTTTTATCCTTTTTTCATGTTTTTATAGGTTTAAAGAACCTAGTTAGTGATTTCCCCTCTCATGTGACTTCATAGAAGAAGAAGAAGAACCCCTCCCAGGACTTGTTGTTCAGCTCAGCACAGCTGTTGTCTGGAGGGAGGCGTGGCTCAGTATGAGGAGCTCTGAGACCTGTGGTCAAGTAGAAGTAAAATACAGGACCTTTAAATGAACAGTTCCTTACAGAAAACTCCACCTGATGTTTTTATTGTATAAGTGACACTGAATAAATCCCTTGGAACTGGCTGTTACTATAGCAACGATAACATTAAAGTGAATGGTCAGAGATGCTGTTTTAGCTTTGGGACAATTAGAAAGAAAGCACTGATTGAGGAACTGATCATCATCATCATCATCATCAGCTTTGCTGCTTTTTTTCTTCATGTCTAGCACCTACCAGCAGCCCCAGGCAGGAGGATGAGTGGAAGGATGGATGGATGGATGCATGGACAGATGGAGGGAGGGGCAGGGTGGAGGGCTGGAGAGAGAACAGGGGTGATGCAGGATGTCAGAATGGGAACATTTGTGTTTGAAGAATCCCAAAAATTCAGTCCTTTATATTTAAAAAAAAAAAAAAAAAAAAGGCAAAATTTGTAGTAGAAGCCTGTAGCTTCCCTCTTCCTTCCTTCCCTTCATACCCATTCGTTTAAAACCCCGCCCCTCCCTCTTCTATTCTCTTTCTCTCTCTTTCTGTTTCTCTCTCTCTCTCTCTCTCTCGCCCACTCTGCTCTACCCAACATGGCTAACGTTGAACGAATTTCCACTTGATCTTTAAAGCTTGAAAGAAAGAAAATCAGAAGGCTGCTGTGTGAACTGAAATCTCTTTCTGTCTTTTTTCTCCTCCGTCTTCTCTTGCTTCTCTTTCTTCTCTGCCAACTGTTGTCCCTCCTTCCTTCTTTCCTTCCTTCCTTCTCTCTCTTTATCTCCGACGCTTGGGTAGAAGTGGACCAAAAAGGTAAAGACCGTGTTAACGCCGCAGTTTCTCCCCCCCCCCCACCCTCCCTTCCTCATTCTTCTTCTCTTTTCTCTCTATCCTTCGTTCTGCAAATCCTTGGCCCCTGTGATGTGGTCCGGTTTGATGTAACCTCTTTCTTCTTCATTCCCTCTTTCTCTCAGCGAGCCAAAAACACACACACACACACACACATGCACACACTTTTTATCTCTCACGTGCTTTTGTACACACTCTTTCATCTATCTCTGTCTATCTGTTCATCCATGCACCCACTTACACTCACAGAAGCCCATGCGCACACACCCACACACACATTTCTCTGCTGTTAATTTCATTTGCTTGCTGCGTTCAATTTGGACTCCTCAGATCCAAGCGAAACCTTCTTCCTCCTCCTACTCTTTCTCCTCCTCCTCTTCTTCATCCTTCTTTCCTCCACTCGTTTGTTCATCCGTTTATCCCTTTGCTTCCTTCAGGGCAGACCTGTTGTTTCGTTTCTGTCATTTTACCAACAAACTCCTTCTCTTTTGTAGTATCAGTAATGAATGAAGTGTTCCTGACGTGGTTCAACCCAGTTGTTTGTGTGTGTGTGTGTGTGTGTGTGTGTGTGTGAGAGAGAGAGAGACCTTGAGTTGACCAACCAAAGTTGGGAGTCAGTGACTGACACCTCCCTCAGCCAATAGCGTCCCTCTACGTGAACTAACCCACATTTCATTGGCTCCAAAGGAAGTTCCTGTTATGTAGCCCCTCCCCCTTTTTGTCTACCTCAACTAACCTTGTAGCAAATCTATCTATCTATCTATCGATCTATCTATCTATCTTACATGCACTCAGTCTCACTCACACTGTAAGTCTGCTGCATTAATCATGTTTCTCTCCTTCACGCAAACAGGCATCAACACACACCAACGTCCAACTAGTGATGAAAGATGAATGTGTGTGTGAGTATGAGCAAGAGAGAGAGAGAGAGAGAGAGAAACAGAGACAGAGAGAGAGAGAGAGAGAGAGAGAGAGAGTATACTCTATGATAAACCGCATCTTAAATATTCTAATAATCTCAACAATCTTTCTTTTCATTTTTTTTTTTCCATCCTGTCTTTTTTTTTCCATTTCTCATCTCACTCTCTCCCCAGTCTTTGTGTGTCCGGGTGCTCTGATCGGGGTTTTGGAGGCCAGTTTGTCGCAGGAGGCGGAACATCAGTCAGGGGCATGGTGTAAAGATCCCCTGCAGGCTGCTGATAGGTTGTATGTAATGCCGTGGACTCCGTACCGCACGGACACACTGTACGAGTATGCGTCCTGGAGTGACTACCGACAAAACCGCATCACCACTACCTATAAGTGAGTGTGTGTGCTCCGAGGAGAAGGCTACAAACATTAGGATATGAAATAAAAAAGCCTGTCGCTGTGTTGGAGGCATTATAGCTGTTTGCTGTTCTCAGGTTGCCGAGTCGAGTGGACGGCACCGGGTTCGTGGTGTACGATGGCGCTGTATTCTACAATAAAGAACGGACTCGGAACATTGTCAAATATGACCTGCGGACCCGCATAAAAAGCGGAGAGGCCATCGTTACCAACGCCAACTACCATGACACATCACCATACCGCTGGGGTGGGAAGTCAGACATTGACCTTGCTGTTGATGAACATGGCCTGTGGGTCATCTACGCCACAGAGGAGAACAATGGACGAATAGTCCTCAGCCAGGTCAGAGACAGAAAGAGACATGAGGCCAAGACAGAATCTATACATTGCTAATAGAGCTGCACGACTGTATGACTGCTGCACACACCAGACCCAGCAAGTTGCTCCAGCAAAACGATTCTAACTAATCAAATTTTTTCCCCATAAGACTATAGTAGTTGTACGCGCAAGAGCGTTCTAATCGCAAATGTAAGACCAAGCTAGACCAGCAAGACTAACCTAATTATCCCCTGCTAGTGACATTAGCAAACTCATGCTAGTTGGCCCAGGAAGACCTTTCTAGTGACATCAACAAACCCATGCTAGTGACATTAGGAATGCCATGCTAGTTGGTCTAGTAAGACCATGCTAAAGGCATCAGTAGGCCAGTTCTATCCACATCTACGTACTAAAGCATGTTATTTGGCGCATGGTAGTTGCAACATCAATAAGAGCGCACTAGTTTCTCATGCAAGACCATGCTAGTTGGCACTGCAAGTCCATGCTAGCCGCCTTGGTAAGTCCAATAGTAGACTCAAGATACACATGCAAGGTTGTCTTGGCCTCCCCAGCAATGTTCTGCGAGTTATATCAGCAGGTCACAAAGGTTGTACCAGGAAGAGTACAACAAGACCAAGCTTCCTATACCAGTAGAATAGTTTACTTACTCAAGCAAGATTGTGCTAGCACATCAGATACACTGTCAATGATCACAACAATGTCAATTCCATGCGATAGGCCATCCATGATTACAGTATCTCAGCAATACCACGATCATTTTCCAGAAAAACAATAGTTCTTGTGGTTTTGCCCTGGCTACTTAATGCTACTGTAGCTAATCCATCGAGATCACCTTACTTACATCAGCATTGGCATTGAAGTTGTATCAGCACAAACCTAATAAATAAGAGTTAATTATATACCATGCCAAATCTAAGTGTAGCAACTAGGACAGGCTTGGAGTTCATGTTTTTTTGGACAGAAATAACATTTGAAGTATACAATTTATACATGTATATATTTGACATGTGATTCATTTATCCGAAGAATCTTGCATCCAGTTCTGACTGGATATGTTTTGTGTCATATATTTGTTTGTTTTTTTCTCTGTTTGTGCCTCGTCTTGTGCAGGTGAACCCATACACACTGCGTTTTGAAGGCACCTGGCAGACAGGCTTTGAGAAACGTATGGCATCAAATGCATTTGTGGCATGTGGCATTCTTTACGCCGTTCGCTCCATCTACCAGGATGATGATAGCGAGGCGGGCGGGGATGTTATCCTCTATGCCTATGACACGCAGAGAGAAAGAGCCGAGCCTGTAAGCATCACTTTTCCCAACCCGTACCAACACATCTCTTCAATCAGCTACAACCCTAGAGATAATCAGCTGTATGTTTGGAACAACTACAATGTCCTACGCTACCCTCTGGAGTTTAGACCCCCACAACCCACTGCAGGTAGAAAGCATCAAAAAAGAACATTTACAACAGTATTTTATTAGTGGTTGCTTACTTGAACATTTGTTTTTATAACCCTATAAACTCTTTCTCTTTCTATGTTTCTCCCAGACCCTCTCTCCACACCACTTCTGTCCTCCACCACCGCACTTTCCCCTGTCTCCACCACAGTATTTTTGGGTTTCAGCCCAAGCCCCCCTCTCTCGATAACATTTAACCCAGCTGGTTCGAAAAACCGGGGTCGGCCCATCACGGCCTCCGTACCCGTGACATTGCGCCCACCACGCCAGCCTCAAGGCCGCATACCCATGTGTGAGGAACGAGTGAGCCGTGGTGTGCAGTGGCCCAAAACACCGCATGGAGAGATTGTCCAAAGACCCTGCCCAAAAGGCTCACTTGGTAAGTGTCCATGATACACATTTTTTAAGCGAGGTCAAGATAAACGAGTATTAATTGGACAAATTTATGGAAATTGGCACAATATATACAGCAAAGGTTCTGGTAAGTGGTGGGCATAATTGGCACTAGAAGTAACAACCTGGGAATAGGAAAAACTGAGTGGCTGCAATTCAGTGGAAACATTTGTACAATGCTAAAGTCAGGAAAGACATCAAGAAGCAGGATACAACAGAAAAACTTGGCAGATAAGAGAGTAGTGTAGAATTAATGTAAACCATGTGTTGTAAATCACCAATATTAGGTAGTAGTGGCAAGGAGTGCTGACCCTGAAGCACCACTTTAGTCTGGTGAGGCAGGGCGAGAGAGAGACATTATCACCTGGTGCATCAGTTTGTCATCAGAAACAAGCTAATTACCCTCTCCCATGTCGAACAGTACAGGAGGCAAGCAGAAAGATCAGGAAATAGGCTGTTGATATTGTTGGCTATTGCTTAATTTTACGAAGCAGTGGCTGTTTTGTGTCTCAGTAACAAACCCATATCTTAGGCGGCTCTGGTCATTATCTTCATTAGATAAATTCAGCTTTAAGGAGATCAGCTGAAGGAAGTCTAGGGGGTTGGCACAATTATGAAGTTTCTGGGTGTGATGTTTAAGTGAGGAACAGTTGCCCTGCTGGGCAAGAGGAGAACTTAGGGTTTTACTCCTCGCTTTACCTGCAGAGCAGTTTCAGGGTTCACACACTAGTAAAGCAGTAGCACGTGTTTTTGATTATATAAAAAAAAGTTATATTCACAATGCACTTTGGGACAACAGCAAGCACTGGTATTGGTACTTGATACTGGCAAGTACCTAAATATATTTGGACTAGTGTATTTGGACTTGTACTCAGGCTGACCTAAAATGTTATGCCTACTGACAGGGAGGGATAATATCCTGGTTACTGTAGGTGTTACTTATGGATATTTAAAAATTTTTTTACTCGACAGTCACCTCCTTGGCTGCGAATTCTGACTCGCACTAGTTGCAGCCATTTCAGCCTGGTCTCGAACAGGGTGGGCAAGTCAAATTATGTAAGAAGAACCCCTGAGAAAGTCACTTCCTTTACCTTCAACCAGTCACATCTATGCTGAACAACACCTACAGTAGGAGCTTAATGGAAGGCTAGTAGCTGTAGTAGCAAATGTGGTCTTGGCCTATCTCCTTGAACTGGTGGAATGATTGTAAACAAAAAACAAACCAAGCCTGAAAGAATGGCAGATAATGTTTTTAAGCATCATCATGATGTAGTGACTCCGCTTCTGGAGGGGGTAATTCTGGTACTCCAAGGAAGAGAGGTTGAAAAACCCAACGTAACTTTTCTGCTCAAAATGAAAGGTTTATTAAGATAATATGGACTCTTTCTCCTTTTGTGTCCCTTCAGGTTTGGCCTCCTACCACTGTCTGGCTGATGAGGTGGTGTGGAACAATAGAGGTCCTGACCTTAGTAATTGTACATCACCCTGGGTCAATCAGATTGCTCAAAAGGTCAGTCAGGTTTCACAGGTTGCCTTATCTCTTGGAACGTTCAAATCTATGCAGTTACTTATACACACATGAATCTATATAAATATTAATTGTATTTGTAATTTAGAAAATTATATATTTCCTTTAACATTTCTTAAATACAGTATATTGTGATTAGTTCAATTCTTGATCACACTAAATGTCCACATTTTAACGGATCCCAGATAAAGACTGGGGAGAACGCAGCACATACTGCTTCTGTGCTTTCCGAGCACACAAAGGGACAGGTGTATGCTGGTGATATTACTTCCTCTGCACGTTTGATGGAGCAGCTGCTAGACATTCTAGACTTCCAGCTGCAGGCATTACGGCCCGCCAACAAGGACTCGGCTGCTCGCAACTATAACAAAGTATACACAATATTTAAAGACATATACACATATACAGTAGACCCACACATATTGCTTGTGAGAGCTCAACATTTAAAAACCTATTTTTATTTTCATTCTTTTGCAGCTTCAGAAGAGGGAGAGAACCTGCCGATCGTTTATTCAGGTAGCTTTTTTACATCAACAGTAATAGCAGAGACAAGCCCCGTAGCTTTAGTCAGTTGTGGTTAAAGAAAAATGATGTCATTCTATCATTCTGTCTAACATTCTTCATTTTGCTACATATATAGATACATATAAAAATCTTTTCAGCTAAGGCAAATTCCTAAAAGAACATACAAGCTGTAGACCTCCAGGCTGCATCAACCAGCGATTTACAGAAAACAATCCTAAAACTGCTATTAATTCAATTTAATTCAAATGAAGAAATGTGCAGAGAATCAGAGACATCAGATGTGTGACTGAGAAGCTACTCAAGGACCACATGGATACAAAACTAAGATCGTTGTGTCTCACAGAAAGTCTTCTTCTTCTCCGATTGTACAGGCCATGGTGCAGACGGTGGACAATCTTTTGAGCTTGAAAGCATTGGACTCATGGCAGGACATGAACACGACTGATCAGTCCCACACAGCCACCATGCTGCTGGACGTGATGGAGAAAGGCTCCTTCCTGCTGGCCAACAACCTCTACGAGGGGCGCTTTAGTGAACGCGCACCTAATGTTGGTAAGACCGCACAGAAATAAATGTGGAAATGTATATATTGTTAAAAAAGTTCTTGCTGTACTTATAGTATGGTTGTGTGGTTGTATTAGATCTGGAGGTGTATGTCCTGAATGCGGAAACGGAGATTGGGGATCTGCATTTCCCCCACTCATATGACAGTGACAGCACTATCCATCTGTCTGAAGCTACAATCAAACAGTACAGCCGTAATGGTAAATCATAAAGTATTTTCCTGGTTATTTATCGTATTAAGCCAGTAAGTAGGATGGCCCATGCTTAGGGAACCAGCAGGTAGTGCTTGGATTTGGAATTTATGACCTTCCAAATCCAGTAGTCTACCAAGCCACTTCTCCAGGTCATTTGGTGACTGTCTCTAAAGATTCAACGTTAAAGCAGGTTTAAAGCCATGTTTAACAGAAGGCATGCATGACAGATATTCCAAAACCATGATGGTAGGGTGCTAAGAGTATAATAAACCAATCAGCTAAGAATTAAGGTAGTTAAAGAAAAGAGATAATAGACATGTACAGTAGATGTTCAATGGCAATCTGAACTGGCGGTGATGGACATACTCATATCAGTAACACCAAACATTTAAAACATCCCGAGTTAAAGTGGCGTAAGAAATAACATTTATCTCTATTACATCCTGATGGTCATGATGTTGGTCAATTCCACTCATTATTGTGTGATTGAATTCTTTGTGATTTGCATCTGCAGGTCAGGTGAAGGTGGTGTTTGCGCTTTATAAAAATCTTGGCCAGTTCCTCTCCACCCAAAATGCAACAGTGAAGTCGGACATGGAGCTAAAGTCTGGAGGGCGGACCCTGGCCGTCAATTCCCATGTAATCTCCGCCTCCATGAATAAAGAGTCCAGCCGTGTGTTTTTGACTGAACCAGTCAACTTCACTCTGAGACATCTACAGGTACACACACCGCTCTCCTTCAACACATGATGGTTAGTCCTTAAAACAGCACAAACCTGTAGTTTATACATTTTTCTCTGGGTGGCGCTGCAGCTGGAGAATCATTTCGGGCCGAACTGTTCGTTCTGGAACTACTCTGAGCGCACGATGACGGGGCAGTGGTCTTCTCAGGGTTGCAGGCTGGTACACAGCAACAACACGCACACAACCTGCTCCTGCTCACATCTCACCAACTTTGCTCTGCTTATGAGCCGCCAGACACCCACTGTGAGTTTATTACATGCGTACACACACACACACACCACGTTTTTTTCTGCTAATATGTTCACTTTTCTTTTTTCCTTTTGCTCTCGCCTTGTGTGCCTCTTTCTTCCCCTTTTCCTTAGTACACGGGTGGCATGCAGGCCCTCATTCTGTTTATCGTGTCCTGGGTGGGCATGGTGATCTCCCTAGTGTGTTTGGCTCTGTGCATCTCCACCTTCTGCTGTGTAAAGGCAGTGCAGAGTGAACGCACCACTATCCACAAGAACTTGTGTCTAACGCTCTTCATCTCACAACTTCTCTTCCTCATCGGCATGGACAGAACCCATTACACTGTAAGTCCAGACCAATACAAATAACTGAATCTGATTCTAGAATCTGATAATTACAACAGAAGGAGATCAGTATGATTTTAATTCAGTAGTAACGGACAGAAAAGTGCTGCAGATCTGGTATAAATATAGAGAACACAGATTGGGTATTGACTCATATGGTTATACAGGAGCCACAGGTGTGGCAATGACATAAAGGGGGTACATATCTGGTAACTAAACAGGGGATGCAAATCTAATGATGATGTTGGTAAAGATCTGGTAAAGACATACTGTAGCACAGATCTAGTACTGATACAAAGATTACAGATCTAGTCATGATGTAGGATGATGTAACTAAACAGAAGATGCAAATCTAGTAACAACTTAGTGGTGCAGGTCTGATAGATAGAGAGACACGGATCAGGTAGTGACACATTCAGGTAGTCAGGAGGTCACAGGTAGTGATTTAGATTTGATAACGAAACAGAGGATGCAAATCTGGTGCATTTTTTATAAAGACATAAAGACATGGTTCTTGTAATTAGACATGAAGATCTCTCTCAGATCTGATAATTACACAGGGGACACAGATCTCCTAATGAAATGTCACAAATATGGATATGATAGGATGAAAATCTAACACAGATTTGAGTATCTAAGAGATATCACCTTGAAAGCACTGGGACACATGATCAGTCTCGCAACATCAGACACCCTCAACCAGGTGACACACCCACACAACCAGGGTTGACCAGGCCTTGACGTTCCAGCAGCAACCCACAGCTCATCCCTTTTAAACCAAAGCAACCTTGTGGCTTTCTTTGTGGCTTCGCTCACTGGTTGGATGACTCTCCTTTTGGACCCACCCTTAATGCGCAGCCGTGTGAGGGCTTTGCATAATGACTGTACCGCAAAGTGTCTGCATCCAACTTCTGTTGACTCCTAGAAGGTCCGCCAGCTCCTGTTTCTGCATTCTTCCACCGGTTCATGGTACTTTCTTCTTGTTGGCTTCCTCGATACACTCTACCTAAGGCACTGTGATTTCCAGCATGATCAATTGTTTGGAAGCCTCGGAGGTGATGACCATATCTGGTCTGAGTGCTGTTGCAGCAATGTGACCAGTTGTTCTCCCAGGTTAACTTGCAGTTGCCAGTCCGTGGTTGTATTGCTATTTGTGAGTGTACACAGGGTATTGTCTTTCTTGGGGCATGATGGTGCTTGTTGGAATTGATAACTAAGGCTAAGCTTCCTGCAACCGCCCTCAGCTCCTAGTCATGATGCCAGCGAATGCTGTCGTCTGCCAAAGCCTTTGGGCAGCTGCTGAGAAGATGTTCCAGGGAGCCTGTTCCAGTGCAAAGGGGGCAGGCAGGTGTTTTACTCTTCCCCAGACGTGGAGGTTTGCTGGGCAGAACAGACCCACTGGAAGTCTGACTGTATTATATTTGCTGATCTGGTATTGACATGAGCATAGATATGATATGGTAACAACACATTATGACATAAGGGACACAGATCTGACATTCAAAGTTAACTTGAATCTGGTAATGGTCTGTAACGATTCAATAGGTGAAAGATCTTTTCACAATGTAGAGAAAAGAGTCCAAGAGAGAAGATTGTGCCATGCTCTCAGGGAAGCAGGGGTGGCATACTGTCCGTTTCCTTTAATTCACAGTGGCACTAGCCAGTTGTTGGGCATGTGTTGGCTAGTGCTACCCTGTGTTAAGCTACTCTGCGGCAAGTCTTCATCCTCCCAAATTGGTAGCTGTTGTATAAAGCAGGGCATCTAGTATAGGAATTGGCCAAGACTAAAAGAACGGAAAACGTTTAACAGAGGCTAGATGATGTGTGTCTATGTGTGTGTTTCCAGGTGGCATGCCCAGTGCTAGCGGCTCTGCTGCACTTCTTCCTGCTTTCTGTGTTTTGTTGGTTGTGTGTCGAGGCGGTCCAGCTGTATGTGCTGCTGGTCGAGGTGTTCGAGAGTCCGTCCTCACGCAGGAAGTATTACTACACTGCTGCCTATGGGTTTCCTACTTTAATAGTGGCAATTTCTGCCTCTATTGACTACACTGGCTACTCCAGCCCCACCACGTACGTACAACATTCTTTTTATCACGTGTTTGATTATACTTAAGCATTTGTACTGATCCAAATAAACAGAAGAAAGTCTGTTCAAGTGTTTATGTGTGTGTTTTATTGTGTAGCTGCTGGCTACGTGTGGATAACTACTTCATCTGGCTGTTTATTGGCCCTGTGTCTCTTGTTATACTGGTAAGTTACAACTACGACTTGTCCATGACTGATTGTCTAGTGTTGCTAAATGAACTTGAATTCATAAACTTTCATTTTAAGTGGTCTTTTGTTTGTTGTTTGTCCCGACTCATGTTGCACCTTTGACTTTTGACTCCTAGCTGAATCTGGTAATCCTGATGGTCACAGTGCACAGGATGATCCGCCACTCTAATGTTCTCAAGCCTGACTCCAGTCGCTTCGACAACATCAAGTTTGTAATTTAGGGTCTTCAGGTGGGCAGTGGGTGGGCATGGGGGTGCAGGGGGAGGGTTTGGGGGAGCACGGCAGAGGTCTGGAGTTTGAATCTGTAGCTATGGAGGGTTAAGGTGAGCGTGTACTGTACAGTATGTATGAAACCGAACTTCATTCAGTCATTACATATTATCCAGTAGTTTGCATAAGAACCATATACACTGTGTGAAAAAGTATTCGCCCCTTCCAGATGATTTAAATCATCATTTTATGTATTGAAGTAAAGTAAAAAGAATTTCTGCTGAACTTATTTTTTGTCTTTGTAGAATTGCCACACTGGTGGGTGTTTAAGCAGAAACAACCCTTTAAAGACACTGCAACAGCGTCTCAATAGGTTCAAGTCAGGACTTTGACTAGCCTAGTCCAAAACCTAAATTTCCTTCCTATTGTAGAAGGTTCAGGTGTTTTCTTGTTTGTTTGTTTGTTTGTTTGTTTGTTTGTTTGTTTGTTTGAGATGTTCTTCTCAGTTATTTCATGATGGGGTAACTTTAATGGGGACGGTAGTAATAAAACCAGGATGTGTCTGGTCTGTTAAACCCAGTTATCAATTACATTTGGCTTGTATTTGGCTTTTTAATGTGTTAGATAAGTGTCTTTGTCTTATAGTACATTTAGTTTGCAGATTAAAAAATGTGAAAGTGTTACTTGTGTTTACTGTGTAAAATCGATTTTCTCCTTCTTTCTCTCGCAGGTGTTGGACGGTAAGCTCAGTCACTCTGCTGCTGCTGGTGACGCTAACGTGGATCTTTGGCCTCCTCTTCATCAGTGAAAACAGTGCGCTCATGGCCTACCTCTTCACCTCCTTTAATGCTCTGCATGGTCTGTTCATCTTCATCTTCCACTGCGCCCTGCAGAAGAAGGTACATTATATAGTATTTACTAGGAATGGGAATCACCAATATAATATTATCATGACACCTGGGGGACGATTCGATTTGCACCATGATTCTATAAGTACAAGGCACAAGTACATGCTTTACAAATCATTTGCTTCTACCACACAGAATGCTGTGCTGACTGCCAATGTGTGAATGGCTTAGAGCGCCACCTGTAGGATTATAAAGAAGCTGCAACATTTTACCAACTCAAAAGCAAAAGATATATTAATAAAAAAACGTGATTTAGGAGGAAGAGTGATGATATATGTATTGGCACACAAAGTAATCACGATACAAAACTGAATCAAACTCTCCTCCTATCTGTATAGTATATGTTTTTTTAATACCCGTTAGATTTGACTAGGCTTCCCTCTTTAGTCTGTTTCATCAGTGCATTATTATTATTATTATTACAGTAAATAATTGACTTATTATTAATTGACTTGGGTTCAGGTTCAGAAGGAGTATGCAAAATGCTTCCGCCAATCATCCTGCTGTGGTCATGCTACATCTGGTGGTTCTCACGGGTCCTTAAAGAGCTCTGCGCTCCGAGGAAACAACCGATACTACAGCGGAGGCCAGTCGAGACACAACCAGGTGCACAGACAGGTAACAGAAGTATACTTCATAGTGAGAGTCACGTCTATGAAAATTGATACATAAAATATTTACAGTACCACTAAGAAAAATTAATGCATCCGTGTGTGAGGAGCAGTGTTGGAGATGTTACTTTTTAAAGTAACTAATTACATTACAAAATTACTGTCTTTAAAAAGTAAAAAGATAGGGGTATAACAGCAGGAACAACA
>JAQQZT010000010.1:1279845-1291180 GCA_030068275.1 Clarias platycephalus | reverse complement strand
GGCGGGGTCTGCTGTCTGGCTCACGGATAACATTTTTTAAATGTAGCTAAATACAGTAACTGAGTACTTAAATGGCGACCCTAATGCGTCAGATGACTCATTACAACAAAAAAGTCATCCAAGTGTTTATAACTTTGTAACGTGTTACAGCCAACACTGGTGAGGACATGATAACCCTTATTTGCATGTGTGTGTGTGTGTGTGTGTGTTCAGAGTCGTATCAGGAGAATGTGGAACGACACCGTGCGCAGACAGACCGAGTCTTCCTTCATGGCTGACCTCAATAACACACCCACCCTCAACAGAGGTAACACACCTGTCTGTCTCTCCATGTCACGTCCGGTGTTGATCTGTCACAAACGTACACAGTGTGATAAACAATGAAAAGCTTATAAAAATACAAAGATAGGATAGAGTACGAAAATTTCACTACTAAAAAGGAAAATTGCAATAGAAGAATACAATGAAACTAAAGCGGTGTTATTGTCCACGTTCCAAAGTACAACTTAGTTGTTATTTTATGTGTAGATATGCAGCATAAGAGCCGCGTCATTCGGAGGGATGTCTGTCCCTACTCTGTGGCATGCGTGTGAAGCCCAAACTCACAGCAACTTTAAACCACTATAGTGAAAATGCAGTTTTGATAAGATGATCATCTAATTCACTCAGATGTTCTCTATGATGCTCATGTGTTTGCCTTGGTTGCCAGATCACACTGGAAAAGTCTTGCTTGGGCAGAACTAAACATTCAGGCCGAGCAGAAACATCAGCCAACTCCTACTATAGAACTCTTTATGCAAATCTCTGCTTTATATTGTATTTTCATATACCAATTGAGCATGTTTAGTTTTTTCATTTATTTTAGATTTGATTTAAACTTTGGACATCATTTTGTTAAATATTTTAGACAGAAGCGTTCTGTAATTTGTATAAGGAATAAAAACAAATCCTGACTTCCGTCTCTTTTTCTTCCTCATCTTCTTGTTCGACTCCATTCCTTTGAGTTGCTTTTGTTCATGTGTTTACCACATAGACATCACAAGGTCCAGGCTCTGGACATGGCAGTGTGTAAGGTGTAGTGATGGTCGTTCATGACCGATTCGTTCTTTTTGATGGAATCTTTAATGTGACTCAGAAGAACGAGTATCTCGGAGAGTGATTCGTTCATTTTCTACTGGGCGCGCATGCGAAAATCATCACAACACCCCCCTAGGTTACGTACAGGAAACAGAATTGAGTCATTCTTTCCTTAATGACCTTTTTACTCCGAGTCGTTCAGTCTTTTGTCACGTGACTCCCATAGACGCTATGCGCTGCAATAGAGTCAAAAGAACGAACGACTCAGACCAGAAGATATAAGAGGTGATCTACTCATTCGGTTTATTATAATATGTCCTTAGCTAGATTGTAATATTTTCATTACTGGAACTAAAAAAATTTGTGAATGTAGACGTGTTGGGGGTCTTTTTATTGAAAATGTAACATTTTATTTCTTATCAAAAGAACGAAATGAACTAAATGACTCAAACAAAGATTCGTTCATTTTGATGAACGAGATTCAAATAACCGAGTCACTAAAATTATTCGAACTTTCCATCACTAATAAGGTGATAAGGAGATAAACTCGCACACCTTCAGGAAGTCTGATACAAGCCTTTTTTTTATTATTTGCATATTTCACAGGAACTATGGGTAATCATCTTTTGACCAATCCCGTGCTGCAGACTCGCTCTGGCTCCTCCCCTTATAACACGCTGTTGGCTGAAACGTTTAACCCCCCCTCACCGGCCGTCTTCAACTCCACTGGTTAGTGCACGTGCTAGTGTGTGTGTTAGTGTGTGTGTGTGTTACACTCAGTTCTGAATTATTGTATTTATATGGATTTTCTGTCTTTTTTCTGTCCTTCATTTCCAATTTTATCTTTCTGTACATCATCCACTCTTGCTCTCTTTCCTTTTCTGACACTTTCTCACATTTTGACATATTTATCACTCCATCACCACTTCTCCTTTTTGCTTTCTATCTCTGTTTCTGTGTCTCTGATCTGCAGGTACCTTCAGAAATTCAAGTATGGAATTGATCTGTTGTAATATTTCTGTCCTGTTGCTGTTTATCATCCATGCCTATCTCTCCCTCACACACACACACACACACACACACACACACACACACACACTGAACTCTCTGCCTGTTTTATTTTATAGTTGTATACTAATATTTTAGTTTGTCTTATACCAAGTCATTGTGTTAAACTAGTACGTCTCCAACACTTCCACTGATTTCTTGACTCTAAATTCATAATGTTATTGGACGTTAACATGATTATAATCAATTGATCTTCATGTATATTGTTTGTGAAGAGTGTTTAGAAAGACTGCTTGATATTCAGTTGAGCTTTGTACTGATAAAGCATGCTGTTGTATGTCATTAGTGATTAATTTGTCATCTTACTGATTGCTGTTTTTGTTCTGTCCTGTAGAGGGCACTCTGTCCCGCAGTCGAGAGTCCTGCGGTTTGGAGCCTGTTCGTCTGAATGGAAATTACAACAACAGTTACTCGGTGCACGGTGGAAGTTCGGACCTCCTCGGCAGCGTGACTGTAGGAGACGTCAGCCCTGCCCTTTTGACCCCCAGAGGGGCGGATCCTCCAGGAGCTATGAGGAGGAACCTGTCAGACGCAGCAGCGCTGGAGAAGATGATCATCTCTGAGCTGGTGCAGAGCAATTTGCGCCCTGCTACCGATCGCTTCAGCAACAACGCGGATACCGAGGCGGAGCCACGGGAGTATGCCACCGCAGGGATGGGTCACAGGGAGCCGCCACAACGTCCTCTGCCCCGCCCACCACCACCACCTCCACAGGATAAAGAAGAACCGCTCTACAAGGCTTTGGAGAAGCCGAGGCTTCCTGAGAAACCACGTGTTCCTGATAAACCCCACGTGCCGGAGAAGCCGCGCCTCTTGGAGCACACCCAGTCAGTGTTCTATCAGAGCGAAGAGGATTCAGAAAGCTTTTCGGCTGAGATTACAGACAGCGTGGGTGGAGTCGGACCTGACTCCTCCTCCCTGTACGCCAGAGACAGAGACTCTTCCTATCCGGACAGCAGCCCCGAGGGTTTGGGAACTGAGCCACGTTCAGCCCTGCCTCCTGACGAGTTATACTTCAGCACAGGGAGACACACCCATGTCTCTGCCTTCTACCAGCCCCCGTCACGCCGGACCAATGAGGAGGGTCGGCTGGGGCTAGACTCCTCCCACGGAGAAGGCGATGGACAGATGCAGCTGGTGACGAGCCTGTGACTAGGGCGCTGGTGACCAGGACATGGAGATCTAGGGGAGGAAGCAGGAGGAGTGATATTATCATCATCATCATCCATTACTGTAGGAGAGTACTACAGCACTCTAGATAGTGGTTCAATCAATGACGTTTTGTAAGAATATCCTTGGTGAGTGAGCCTTATAGATAAACTACTAGATTTCTTAACTAGGTATTTAGTTTAGTTGTTGCCAACTAAACCTCTGCCGCTCCAGGAGGACGAGAGCTAACATGTATCCCCTGAAACTTATAAAGACAAAGACCACTGCATTTTTAAATTACTGAATGCTATTAGTCAAGATTCTAGTACCAAAGGTTCCTCTAATGTGGTCAGTGGTATCAAGACTGGGGTATGTGGCTAGAAGCCGTGTTTGGGAATTGTTTTAGGGACCTGGTCTTAAATGGATGTTCAGTTCCCTGAGCATTGTCCATGTGGTTGTCCTCCTACCTTTTTTGACATATAACGTCATTTGAAGGTTGGCATGTATCACTGGCCACTTGGTGTGGATGGTACGTGATGGAATGGTGTATCAGGGGGAATATAAGTGGTAGTCCTGATTTGAACTCAGATTTACTCTTACTCTTATAATCCAATTTGTCCAGCAAGTTTGTTGGTAAACTAGATAAGATCGGAATCAAACTGGGACAAGAAACTTTTTTGGCTGGAAGTGGTGATATCCCATAACAGAGAATGTTCTCCGGGAGATCCATAATTCCATAGGTACATGTGTGGAGTGAGATTGTGGTCTACAATAATCAGGAACACCCTGGAAAAGCACATTTACCAAGAACGATGATGATGTTGATGATGATGATGATGATGATGATGAAACAACAAATAAGTTCCTCCTCTGAGTCTCTGTCTCTTGGTCACCTCCACACCCACCCTGTCCATCTTCACTGCCATTCATCAACTCTCTCTTTCTGTATATTTCCACATCTGATACTCTACTGTATATCCACCTGTTTGTCGCTTCATGTCTCATTTTCTTCCTGTGTCCTTTCAGTCTCTCTCTCTCTCTCTCTCTCTCTCTCTCTGTCTCTCTCTGTCTCTCTCTCTCTCAGGGTGGAGTGTTGGATTTGCATCTTGGTTTTTATTCAATGTATCGTTCGTTTGTTTGTTTTTCTGTCCTTAAACCCCCGTCAGAAGAATGTGACGCTTCTCCAGAGACAACAGAACAAAAACTTTTGACATTGCCAAAAAAGGAAAGAAAAAAAAAATTATGGAGCACACACATATATACACACTCAAACCCACAAACACTGGCTCCATTTTTGCGTTCCCAGTGTTCACACTGAAAGGCCTTTCCCACAGGTCAGGGGTCAGATATTAGTACGGCCATGACCTTGACCAAGGACCTTAAACCGGTCTGCTTGTTTTGTTTGGATCGAACTTTTAGGCACTGTGGACCTCGGAAATGCCCAAGGAGACGTCTCCTTGACCTATCTGCTTCTTCAGTTTATGGACAAGCCAAACTCCGCCCCTTTTCCTAAACCCAACAAGGAGGCGTGAGCGGTCTGTCGTCGTGTATCTGGTGTAAATAGCGCTAAGAGAATGAGAAGTTTCAGAAACTGCTTCTTGTAATATCTACAAAAAGAAAACAAAATCACATAAAATGATGTGTAGAAGACATGAATGATGCTCTGTATCTTTCACTGGTCCCTCCCGCCGTCTCTGCCTCTCTCTCTTTCCTCCCCTCCTTCGGTCTTTCTTCCCCTTTTTGCTCCTTCTCCTGAGAGCCGACAGAAGGATGGGATTTTGTTAAAGACATAGAAAAGAAATGTGTTTTTATTAAAAAAAGAAAAAAAAAAAGAAAAGAAAAAGGAAAATAAACTAACGAATGGGTTGGGAATTTTTATTATCAATGCACAACAAGAAGACAGAGCAGAGTTTGTTTTTTTTCCTCGAAAAGTGTTTTTCAACCCAAGGTCAGATGAACAATATGTAACTTTTCATATAAAATAAATGGGTCAAACAGACATTTTAGGCTGCACTGCAAACTTAAAAATAATAATTGAAATGAATAATTCGGGATGCCTAAAAGAAAATTCCATCACGGTTTTCTAAAAGTCAGAATAATTTTTTGGGTCAGAGTAAATGTGAAAGACTTTATATGTTTTCATGTTACTAGAACCTAAAGTGTGTGAAAGTAAGCAGAAGATTGCGTGTGTGTGTGTGTGTGTGTGTGTAGGAAGAGCACTTTAGGTGTGTGTACATTGACCCTCTTACACTAATAATGAGAATAATCACCCAAACAGAATAAATCTGCATCATGTGACCAACTCAGATGACTCGAATTATCAGTGGGAATGAGGGGGTGTAAACTTTTGATCATGTTTAGTTGGTAAATACTGGCTGTGTAAACACCTGAGCTGATCTTTTCTGTTTTGTTACAATAAATCTATTCTCCCTGCGCATGTTTGCCCCAGGTGAGGCGTGACTAGTTTCCAGAAGGGACATTTAGATCAATAATCACTGAGAACAAACATCTCATCTCTCCCGCTTGTCTTTACATTAGACTTACACTCACACTTACTCCGAATGAGGAATAAGCTCTGATTGGCTCACATTTCACATGAAGTGTCTAACCAATCACAGACACTGAGGTAACCAGTCGTACTGCAGAAGGCTGCGGGGTTTATCCGAAAAGGTGGGAAGAGTATAAAGGAACCTCAGAGCTTAGAAAATATTATTTTCTTTTTTGTTGTAAACAAATGTTGGATTAAACACTTCACATTAAGCTAAAGCAATTAAATTCTGATTTAATGCTTTAAGCATCTTATAGGAGCAGTAAGAGTCAAAACCTGTTGTGGAACTGGTCTAAAAGGTGTTGTAATCATCAGGGCCCGTATTCACAAAGCTTCTTAATCCTAACACTTGCTCCTAGTGACGAAATTCTAAGAAATTTCTTAGAATTAAGACATTTTCTTAGAATTTCCCCTTAAATTTAGGACTAAATCTTAGTAAAGATAAAAATGATTCACGAAACATCTTATCCCTAAAAACAGCTCCTAAGGTAAAAATGGTTAAGAGTAGAGAGGAGGACTTTTAAGAGGCTTAAGAGTTTCTATAGCAAAGGACAAAATGGAAGAAATATTCTCCAAACACTGAACATAAGCTGTATGTTAAGCTAAAAGTAAACACTGATCTTTTGTCCAATTTGGTTATCTTGTTGTTTTACTTCCTTCCCGAGGATTTTTCTCTACATACAGTACGCACCATCCAAAAGTGCAAATTAAACAGACAGTCCTGCAATCATGTACATTGGTAAAAACCTGAGCCATTTTGCTCCCATCAACCTGAAATGGATCACAAGTGATACAATCAGTATGATTATCAGAACTTAACTACTGTGTGGAAATCGGATGCTTCAAAGGTAGACAC
The DNA here is from genome assembly GCA_030068275.1 of Clarias platycephalus. Lineage (NCBI taxonomy): Eukaryota > Metazoa > Chordata > Actinopteri > Siluriformes > Clariidae > Clarias > Clarias platycephalus. The sequence continues at coordinate 1,284,482 of JAQQZT010000010.1, read as the reverse complement.
ATTTCTAACATTTGGCTGTTTAAATTATCTTTAAGATATTTAGTCTATAACAGAAACTTTGCATGAAGTAGCCTGTAGTCATGATTATATAATTTCTTCATATACAAACATTATGATTTTACTGTCTGTTCTATTATCATATATTCTATTTTCACAAAGAGCGCATTTCAAGACCTTTACCGAGGTCAGAGGTTATTTTTTGTCAACCGATCACAGTCCTTGAATTGCTGCATCAACCCTACTGTAGCAACGGGGTCGACCACACCTCCTCACTAAGATAACGGTTTTTGTACTTTCCTTCCTCAGTGTTGCTCTAAAAAGTTTTCTAAATCACTTTTAGTTTAAGACTCCCAGCTGGGACTGGAGATAGGAGCTCTCTGAGAGAATTCTAAGAAGCTTTGTGAATACGGGCCCTGGTGTAGGAGGGTTTAAACATGGTTTTAGAGGTTTAAAAGATTTGCAGAATTCCTTTACACTGGAAAGACATCCATTGATACATTTCTCAAAAATGACATACTGTATATGTGGTTTTACTTCTCATCAAGCAAACGGTTCCTGTCTTAACTTATGTCACAGCAGCTGTAAACACTCTGTTCCATACTCTGCCGTTTAATCTCATCCTCATAGTGATGTCTCGTCACATGTTCCCACCTGTACACCAGTGACGGGGGAGACAGGAGCCTCGAACAGAAAGCGCTGATAAGACTAACAGAAGGATTAATACTGTATAACCAGAGAGTCGATCATTATCTTAATCAATAATTTGTGAACAATCAGAATCCTGCATTTAATAACGCTCTTGAAGCACGTTTGCTAGGTTTGTTTTTTCATTTTTTGTTTTGTTTTAACCCAAGATTTTAGTTTCCTCATTTTTTTTTCATGGTTTCTTACGGTCTGACCAGCACAGGGCGCTATCCTGTGGGCTCCTGTGTGTAATGTCATTAATCTAAACCTAGCACACTTTACAACCCTTCTTTATTCATAGCAGTGGGTTTCAACATAACCTTTACCAAGTACCATGAAATCTGTTATGTTATTTATAAATAATAAGGTGTGAGTGTGGGTTTGTGTGTCCCTGAGTGGGGAAAACTGTGGGATTTTCCTTTGCAGGAAGAAAATGTCATCTCTTCTTTTTGCAGCCCAGAGTGTGTTAAATGGAAACCCAGCATCATTCATGCTGCCAGATTTCAACCACTAGGTGTCAGAAATACACCACTAACTGACCATCACACCTCTACTACAGGTGGTTCTTCTCCAAACTGGTACCATGGTGCGTCTCGGTGATCATACCTTAACATTCGAGTTTTCTTCTCGTCGCCAGTTCTAGCATGACAAGGAAAGCCCTGAAAGAAACACAAGTGAAGTTTATTATAACAGCAAAGAGAGAAGACCTCCGGAACTGGATAATCAATAAGCTCATGGGTGTTAGGATCAGGGCTGCAATCAATTTTTATGATAAACATAAACATAAACAGAATATTATGCGACTGTAGATGTTTTCGCCACAAGAAAAAACAATTTCCCTCTGGGATTAATAAAGTTCTTTAAATTGAATCGAACTGAATTGAAATCCAGATTATGGTTTCCTCCATAAGTATTGGAACACCAAGTTGATTTTGAATTGCACTGAAGACATTTGGGTTTGAGATTGAAAGATGAATATGACACGATAGGATGGAATTTCAGCAAATTTCTTGTAAACCCACCCGTTTTCCCACAGACACGTTTCTCCTTATTGTTCCATCTATGGATGCCAAATCCAAAAGTATTTAATAATTCTGACCTTTAAAATATTTTTTTACATTCTGTGTTGTTGATTAATTTCATCCAAAGGATCCAGCTAATGATGTCGTGGGGAAAAACAGGGTGTGTGTTTTGAGACAAATAAATGCTATTTGTGAAACCACACCTTTATATATAATTTATTTATTTTCTCTCATTTAAGGACCTTTAATAACATTTTGCCATCTTCATCTACATAAAGAAAACAAAGGATGAACCTCACATTAAGTGGTGCAAACATACAAATCATTAATAAGGTGCCACATGATGGATTTCCAGTTAGAGGTATGTAGGCCTGGTTCTGAACGAGTGCGGACAGTTCCTGTAAGCTCTCGTGGTTAATTTTAAACAGCTCTGGATTCTTAAATATAATCCAAAAAGAAAAAAAAATATATTATCCCTGTCCTTCCTGAATGGCCTGAGATCAAATCCCTCTCTAGTGTATTAAACAGCACCGTTCCCGAATTCCTCCGTCTTCTCGTCACTCCTCCCGGTCTGAGAACCACATGCCAAGAAGAACATACTGTACAACAGTCAGGTTTCAGGTGTTAGAAATTAGGAGTGATCATAGTATGATACATTGTTTTTCCCATATGGTTCTAAGCAGAACCCTTAAAGAAACCCTGAACACCACTGTGTATAGTATGGTATAAATAAGATTACAGTATAATCTCCAAATTAGTACTCTTGGTTTTTTTCATGCCATCTAAAGGGCGTTACTGGCGCAGTTTTAAGCTTTTTCACCTTTCCCACCATCGGACCCTGTGGCAGGGCACCTGTGCTAGAGATCAAACCTATTGACCAGATTATGCGCTGTGGCGCCCCCTAATGGGTCAGCTAAAACAACAAACGTTTTTTTTGTGATACTTACCTGTAGTATGTGTCGTGTAGAAGTTAGCCATCATGAAGTTCTTGGTACAGTGCAGTGAAAAAGTATTCCCTTTTTTTTTTTTTGCATAGTTTTTGCTTTCAGTTCCTTAGATGTTTTTCTGGGTCCTTTTATGAGCTTTTAGCTGAGTTGTCGTTGGGCTCTTGGAGTAATTTTGGTAGGTGGGCCACTCTTGGGAAGGTTCACCACTGTTCGGAGTTTTCTCCATTTCTTAATAATTGCTTAATTATCCCAAAAACCTTAGAAATGGCTTCGTAACCCTTTCTAGACTGATACACATCAATTAATTTTGGTAATTGACGTGTATCAATGATCTAAAAAGCAACACACTCTAAATAAATTTGAGAACAGATGTGAATCTGATACTCAAGATTATCTTTGTGTAATACTAACATTTGTTTCATGATCTCTATCACATTAAGTGTGACAAATATTATATAAATAAATAAATAAATAAATAAATAAATAAGGCAATTACTTTTTCACAGCACTGAATATTCAGGGGTTCTTACCTTACAAAATGGTTTTATGGGAAACCTGATAGGGAAAACACTTGGTTATAAGGTTACACTCAGAGACTCAAAGTGAAGAAGTTTGAAGAAGATGTTAAAATAACAATTGTGGATTCAATAAAACATGTAGAAAGCACAGCAGTTTAGTGGCTAACACTCGTCTCGCACCTCCAGGGTGAGGGGGTTATGAATCTTGCTTTCGGTCTGTGTGTGTTGAGTTTGCATGTTCTCATGCTTGCTGTGTTTCTTCCAATAATCCCACAAAAAAAAAAAAAACAGGCGATATAAGCTGATTGGCATTTCCAAATCACCCATAGGTTCTCCAGGGTGTCCCCTGCATTGTGGGTTTCCTGCGGGAGCCTGATACAGGATAAGCACTACATAGGATTTATATGATTTTACTTTTATACGTAGCAAATCACTTGAGGTTAAGCACTCTCTTAATAGATCAAATAATGTACGAAGAATGTGTAACCAACACACAACTTTGTTCTAACAGTTTTAGTGCTGTCTAGGAATGTTAACCATCTACAGCAAATGAGTCATGAGCTCCATTATCCTTTAGAAAACCTCTCAAGTTGAAACACGGATTCCTGGCTGTCTTTCTTTCCTGCAAAGCGAGGGAAAGTACATGCTGATTTGGCATGTGATTGGTCGGGATGCATGATGCAATTCTGTGTTTGTGTGTGTAACGTGTCAGACTGGATAAATTTAGCACTATTTAAAGAAGAGGATAAGACACAGCAGTCACACATTAGATAGGACACAGTGAAACAGGAATCTGCTGCCAGCCTTTCGGCACAACTGGAGCTGCTGGAAACCTGCACAGTGATTTATTGACCTATGATTTATTGCCTAAAGCTAAAGGACAGTATAATAAGAATAAGAATAAAAGAGTGAAAGTGATTGAATCTATTGTTTGTGTCTAAATTACAGATAGGTTATAACAGATATATACTGTATATATATAGAAGGAGAGAGAGAGAGAGAGAGAGTGAGAGTGAGAGTGAGTATAAACCTCCTCATGAGGTTCTGTCAGCCTGTTTCAATCCTGATTCCCCAGAGAATTATTCTGCATAGCTATGTTTAATTACTCCAGGGTATAAATTAGTGTGCGAATAGATTACTTCCCATCGGGGTGGTTCAGTAGTTCACTGGACATGTGGTGTAGCCTTGTGCTTCCGGACACTGGGCGATCAGCAAGGGAATCAGTTTTTCCAGTCTGTCCCACAGCCTTGAAACAGTATGTCGGGTTTCTACAAACATCTGGCGTAGGACCAAGCTGAAGGATTCCAGTGAGCCTCTGTCTGACAGTACTGTCTAAACATCACACGATAATGTAAAGATAAAATGCACAATCTGAATATTTTCTTTACTTTTTGGATAGATAGATAGATAGATAGATAGATAGATAGATAGATAGATAGATAGATAGATAGATAGATAGATAGATA
>JAQQZT010000010.1:1266315-1277332 GCA_030068275.1 Clarias platycephalus | reverse complement strand
TGTGTGTGTGTGTGTGTGTGTGTGTGTGTGTGTGTGTGTGTGTGTGTGTGTGTGTGTGTGTGTGTGTATATGAGAGAAAACCCAAAAAGGCACATGATTGTACATACTCAACATCATCTGACCTGCAACTGTTTCCCTGAACTTATGAGAATAATATGACAGTAAAGTCACCGAGAGTGTTGGGGGGCGAAACAGACGGACTCTCTCTCTTTCTCTCTCTGTGACTTTTTCTTGTTGCTTTCTTGCAAGAAAGAGGGAAACAGAAAGAGAGAGGGAAATAGAAAGTAGGAGACAGAGAGTGAGAAGCAAAGTGAAAGATACTATTAAAAAATGTGCAATTAATCTACCCCTAAACATCTCAGGCACCAATTTGTAGGCTTTTTTCTTTTTTTTTTTCAGAGGAACGAGTGTGTAATGTTTTAATGAGTCAGGTTTAATCTATTGTAGTTCATGGAAAGCATCTCTCAGAGCATCACAGAAGTCCATCTGTGGTGAAGATGTTTTCACACCTGTCCTGTTTAAACTGACCGCTAGTGTGTTTTGGCTGTGCAGTGTGAAGCTGTAGTGAGTTATACGGATGTTCTAGTGGACCCGTGCCACAAGATCATTACCACAAGACCAGGTATGCTGTTTCTCCATGTTGCAAATTCCTTTCATATGAATATTCAACAGTACTGAACACTCTTTGGCTGGCTTGTACAAACCAGATACAGGGAGGGAGAACACCTGAAGTCATTTCTCTTTATTAGTCATAAATTATTTTACATACAGTACATTGCATACATACCTGTTGGTATTAAACTAAGCGCAACAAGTTTCCTTCGCTGCCTACCGTGGCTGAATATCCTCCATGCTGTGCAGGCTGTGGAGTGAGTTAGTATTTTGGTGATTTTAGAGTGGGTGTTGGGAGTTGTAGTTCCTCAAGGCCATGTTTTTGTGTGTGTGTGTGTGTGTGTGTGTGAGATAGTGAATAAAGTACTGTACATCAGACTCGTGAATATTGCTTATAAAGTATATTTGCTTCATATAACACAATCAACAATTCAGTTAGCATTAATTGCCAGTCGCAAATGAAGCCTGAGACACATTAACTGTACACTTCAGTACGGGTCAGTTGACTTTAAGTGTTGATATCACTAAAACAAATTCCTTGTACGTGCAAGCGTACTTGGCAATAAAACTCTTTCTGATTCTGATTCTGATTCTGACATACGTCCTTTATCTCTCACTGAGGGTCCTTAGTGCTCAATGCTGTAACTGTAAATGTTACCCTGACCACTCCACCCTCCACCATCTGGCTATGTAGTCCCTATGCTGTGTGTGTGTGTGCTCTCTCTCTGCTTGCTTGGCAGTTAAATGCTCACAGGTGATGCCAATCAGAGGGTGGCTACAGACGATGCTGCTACTGTACAAAAGAACAGTGCACACATTCAAGCTCACTTCTCCCCTGCTCCAGACTTGTGTTGATGGCCTGCTATAAGACAATTGCTGTTTGTGGTGCAAGTTTAACAATGATTGCAGATAATTGTACAGTGAGTAAGTTGTATGTTTATTTTCTATGGACCTGCAACGTGTGCTGATAACCCGACAGTTGGTGCGACCTACTTTAATATATACTTTCTTTGTTAGTGGTACGAACAGGTATTGTAACTTGGTTATTTTGGTTTTTGTTACAGTTAAATAGGAAGTCTTAGGGAGAGGGTGCCCTTTTATTTACTTTTTTAAAACTCATGTTTATTCCTGTTTTTCAGTTAGTAAGGGAGTTGAGGAAAGGGAGTTTTTACCCGGTTAGGTTATTTAGTACTCCCTCAAACAGTTAGTGTGTGTTTTGTTTCTTATGTTGGCCTTGGCCCTCTCCTGAAATCATTTATTGCTCCCATGCTTTAGTACCTGTAAATAAGCTCAAATCAAAGAAAGTGTTGTTGCATTTCTGGGGCAGTGGACTGAAGTGATCCCTCCCATGTTTTTGTTAATTTCTTCGTTATAAGTTTTATTTCTTTTGTTACTCTCACTCCCACCCCTGGACTTAAGGAAAGAGGGATGTAAGTGGGGGCTCGTCTGTTCGTTTTTCTAGTTGGCTGTTGGTAAGTACTCTCTTCTCTCAAATTGCTTGACTGTTTTCGTCTGTAGGTAGTGAGGAAAGTGTAGACATAGGGATAATGGAGTTTGATTTTACTACATTTACTCTTTGTCCTACTATTGAAGCCTTTAATCGGGGTAAGAAAAAATATCTTATTTTAGTTGCGGAATTTTTTAGTATTAACATTCAAAAAGATGTTACAAAACAAGTGCTTAAGGAAAACCTGTTTGTGAAGTTAGTAGAGGCAGGTACAGTATTTTACCAGATGAGTCTGAGGATGGTGTTGGGGTCCGTACTGAAGCAGTGGAAACTGCTGCTGCAGATGTTGATCTCAGTACTGAATCTGTGCCTCATGATCCAAGGATAGCGTTGAAGTTAAAGGAGATGGATCTTTTGATTAAAAAACAGGAATGTGAGGCAGAGATGATTAGGCTTCGAGTAGTAGAGACTCAAGCTGACCGAGGTATCCAAATACGTAAATTGGATCTTGAATCAAAGCAGCACTTAAAAAACAATTCCATCCCCACGTGCTAGGCCCCCATCAGTCTTATTATCCTTAACCTCTGCTGGTAGTACCGACACACAAGATTGTTCTCGCTTGCCTTCTAGTGATAGTTTTGATGTTAGTAAGTATATAAGACTTGTGCCTCCATTCAGAGAGACAGAAGTTGACTCATATTTTGTAGCATTTGAGCGGGTTGCTAGTAAGTTAAGGTGGCCAAAAGACATGTGAGCTCTATTACTTCAGTGGAGCCTAACAAGAAAAATTGTGAGTTTTGAGTGCATATGAGCTCGTGCCTGAGGCTTATAGACAGAAATTCCGCACTCATTCGAAAACAGTCAATCAAACTTATGTTGAATTTGTGAGAGAGAAGAGGGTTCTTTTTGAGAAGTAGTGTCTATCCAGCAAGGTTACTTCTCTGGAGGACCTGCAGGAACTTATCTTGCTAAAGTATGTGTGCTGTGTGCTTCAAAAATTGTGTTCCTGCAAAAATCGTTGTGCATTTAAATGAACGAAAAGTGACGTCATTAGCTAGTGCTGCAGTTTTGGCAGATGAGTTTATGCTGATACACAGAAATGTTTTCTCAGCACTTACATCTGTCAAACCTTCGTTGATGAATGTGGAAAGTTTGGTTGGCCCGCATGTTCAAAAAGTGAGACACCATCTAAATCTGGTCGTAATTCGGTGAATAGTGGTGAAAGGCGAGTTTGTTTTTTCTGCCTGGATCCAAATCATTTGATTGCAGACTCTAAGGCTTGGAAACAAAAAAAAGTGACCTTCAAACGCAAAAATGTAGCCGTTATACAGGCTTTGTGTAACAAGAGTCCTCCTACCGATGAGAGTTATCGTCCCTTTTTGTTTGAAGGCTCAATCTCTGTCTTCTGATTCAAATTTTAAATCGATAACAATCTTGCGTGATACGGGTGCAGCACAGTTTTTCATATCTGTAGACGTCTTGCCTTTCTTAGATAATTCGTTCACAGGTAATGACGTTTTAATTCGTGGAATTAACATGCACTGTCTGAATGTACCCCTTCATACTGTGTACTTGAAAACAGACATGGTGAATGGCCCAGTCAGGTTAGCTGTACGTTCACAGTTACCTGTTGAGGGGGTTGATTTGATTCTAGGGAATGATCTAGCAAGTGGCACAGTCTTTCCTAGGCCAGTTGTGTCCCATAAACCAAGTATTGCATGTAAACCTGATTTGGCAACAAATTTTCCCTCTGCGTAGATGGAAGCCCCGACAAGAGGATTTAGGTTGGCAGGAAGTGCGGCAGATTGTCTTACCTGCTAGTTATCGACAGCAAGTCTTAAAACTCGCCCATGAAAATGTCTTGTCTGGTCATGTAGGGATAACAAAAACCTACCAACACATTACAAGATACTTTCTCTGGCCTGGTCTTAAGTCAGCGGTGGCCAGATTCTGTAAATCATGTCACGTATGTCAGATAGCAGGTCAACCCAATCAGAAAATTCTACCTGCACCTCTATGCCAGCTGTGGGTGAGCCACTTGAATGCTTAATTGTTGACTGTATTGGACCATTGCCCAAAGCCAAGTCAGGTCACCAATATATTTTGACCATTCAGATTCTGTACAACTTTTGGATTGCCAAAAGTAATTCAGAGTGATCAAGGGACAAACTTCACTTCTAAGGTTTTTAAACAAGCTCTTGAATCACTTGGCGTAAGTCACCAAATGTCAACTGCATATCACCATGAGAGTCAAGAGGCACTCGAAAGATTTCATCAAACATTGAAAAATCTGTTGTGTCGTTATTGTATAGAGACTGGGAAAGACTGGGTGGAGGGTCTTCCTTTCCTGAAGTGTGCAATAAGAGAGTCAGTGCAAGAATCCCTTGGCTTCAGCCCCTCTGAACTAGTTTTTGGCCACACAGTTCGTGGCCCTTTAAAGTTGCTAAGTGAACAGTTGCTGGATCAAAGTTCTAAACCCAGTCCTGTCGATGATTATGTCACCTCTATCCGTGAGAGGCTGCGCAGAGCACAAAATCTTGCCAAACTTCATTTTCCACTGCTCAAACTAAGATGAAGGCTTATTTTGACAAGAAGTCTGTAAAAAGAGACTTTCATCCGGGCGATCCTGTGCTGGTTTTACTTCCATCCCCTGGTTCTATGTTGCATGCAAGGTTCTCCGGGGCCATATCTGGTCGAAAAGAAGTTGAATGAGACAAACTTTCTTGGTGCCACTCCTGACAGAAAGTGTTAAAGCCGTGTCTATCATGTAAACAGACTGAAGTCCTATGTGGATAGGGCTCCTTCTGAAATGTCTGAGGGTCTGCCTGCTTCTATTGCCACTGTGGGTGTAGTGGCAAACTACTCTTTAGAAAAGGATGGTTTGTTGAACAGTGACGTTCCCCTTTCCTCTACTCATTTGAAGAACTCCGTCATCCTGAAAGAACTACCACAGTTCCTCTCTCATCTGGATGAGAAACAGATTAAGAATTTAACCAAGTTGTTGAATGACTTTCCTACCTTATTTAGTGATGTCCCAGGTAGAACCGCGGTGTGTGTTCATGACATTGATGTTGGGGATGCTTCCCCTATATGAAAGTTGAATATATGCTGCATCATGACATTGCTGTGCACAGCCAAAGTCCGTGGAGCTCTCCTTGCTTGCTTGTCCCAAAGCCTGATAATACTTTTTGGTTTTGCACTGATTATCGAAAGGTCAACAATGTAACAAAACCTGACTCATTCCCTCTTCCTAGAATGGAAGATTGTGTAGACTGAGTAGGATTAGTAAAATATGTCACCAAATTGGATTTGCTAAAAGGCTATTGGCAAGTGCCTCTTACACCACGTGACTCACCCCTGATAGTTTCTTACAGTACAAAGTACTAGCATTTGGGATGCGAAATGCACCTGCTACATTTCAATGCACGATGCATCAGATACTATCAGATGTACCAAACAGTGAAGTGTATCTGGATGATATTGTAGTGCATTCAGATAACTGGACAGACCACCTAAGGACCATTGAAAAGGTTGTCAAACGCCTGGCTGCAGCTTCATTAACACTGAACCTTGCCAAATGTGAATTTGTAAAAGGAGTCGTCAGTTACTTGGGTAAACAGGTAGGACATTAAATGGTTAAGCCTATTGAGGCAAAGATTTCAGCCATCCTTGAATTCCCTGTGCCTTGCAACAAACGTGATCTGAGATGTTACCTATGTATGACAGGATACTACCGAAGTTTCTGTCCCAATTTCTCTACCCTCGTCTCTCCACTCACAGATCTCCTCAGTATCAATCGAAAGTTCTTATGGAACAATGATTGTCTGCTGGAATTTGAAGCTGCCAAAGATCTGCTTTGTCATGCACCTGTCCTATCTGCTCCAAACTTCAAGATACCCTTTAGGCTGCAAGTGGATGCAAGCGCTGTAGGAGTGGGAGCAGTCCTGCTACAGGAAGATGAGTACCATATTGAACATCCTGTGTCCTACTTCTTTAAAAAGTTCTCAAAAACACAGCAGAACTATAGTGTGACTGAAAAGGAGGCGTTAGCATTGTTGTTTGCTTTACAGCATTTTGATGTGTATTTGGGAAGTAATTCCAATCCAATCATTGTGTACACTGACCATAACCATCTTATGTTCCATCGTGTTCCTTTCTCGAATGTCAGGTTCCAACCAAAGATTGCTACGATGGTCTCTTGCTGTCCAAAGATACAAGCTGGACATTCGTCACAAGAAAGGTTCTGAAAATGTTATGGCCGATGCTCTTTCAAGAGTATGAAATTGTTCCTTATTGACCCTTTTACAGCTTCACTACAAAAGAACAGTGCACACATTCAAGCTCACTTCTCCCCTGCTCCAGACTTGTGTTCAGGGCCTGCTATAAGACAATTGCTGTTTGTGGTGCAAGTTTAACAATGATTACAGATAATTGTACAGTGAGTAAGTTGTTTGTTTATTTTCTATTGACCTGCAACGTGTGCTGATAACCCGACAGTTGGTGCGACCTACTTTAATATATACTTTCTTTGTTAGTGGTACGAACAGGTATTGTAACTTGGTTATTTTGGTTTTTGTTACAGTTAAATGGGAAGCCGTTGGAAGAGGGTGCCCTTTTATTTACTTTTTTTTAACCCATGTTTATTCCTGTTTTTCAGTTAGTAAGGGAGTTGAGGAAAGCCTTTGTTTATTGCTTTTTTTTTTATTGGTTAGGTTATTTAGTACTCCCTCAAACAGTTAGTGTGTGCTTTGTTTCTTATATTGGCCTTGGCCCTCTCCTGAAATCATTTATTGCTCCCATGCTTTAGTACCTGTAATTAAGCTCAAATCAAAGAAAGTGGTGATGCATTTCTGGGGCAGTGGACTGAAGTGATCCCTCCCATGTTTTTGTTAATTTCTTCGCTATAAGTTTTATTTATTTTGTTTCTCTCACTTCCACCCCTGGACTTAAGGAAAGAGGGATGTAACACTGGAAAGAATTAAACAACTCTGTTCAGAAGAGAACAAGAAAATGATGTTGAAAACTCTCCTGGATCTACAGCTACAAGATGCTCTGCCAAAGCCGAATTTGGAAAAGATCCAAGTTCGACAACAAACGGTACAAATGGCTACAAGCAGTAGCCTCGTATCATCAGCAGCTTACACACCTACTGTGTGCTTCAAAAATGTAAGCAAGATTTGTTTTGGTTGGCTGCAGAAGCGATTGATGAACTTCTCGATTCCTCCAGAGCCACAGCTCAGAGCCTCTCTGCAGCTAAACAGGAAAGACAGAGATAATTTCCCAACATTCTTTGAATCAGACAGTATGTCTGTCTAGTCACTTGTCTGTCCTCCAGGCTGCCAGAAACAAATGGTGTTGATGATGAATGTCTAGACTGAATAGCTCTTTACAAGCTCACATTGTGTTGATCATACAGTACAATTAAATTTGGCTGTCACACATATTAATTTACATTTTATATTTGAGGGCCCAACAACAGTCATGGAGTGGTAAGGTTTGAAGGTGGAACCTTCTAATCAATAGTCCAAAGCCTTAACCACTGAGCTACCCCTGCCTCTCATCATGGCTACTAACTCTGGAATAAGGTGCAAACTGTTATGCCAGTTGTTTTCCTACACTAGTAGATGAAGAACAGAAGAAGTTCATAATGTTCCTCTGGATTTCTACAGTGGTCAAGGATGGTCAAAAGATGCCATGGAATACAGCTGATCACCTTATTAGCATTGGTGGCTCAGTGGTAGGCTTCTCAACTTCCATGCGGAATGCCCTGATTAAATTCTCTGCCAATCCTTAGTGCCAGTCCCAAGCCTGTATTAAATAGGACTTTTACATCAGAAAGGGCATATGGCCACATAAATCCTATATTCGGAATGGTTGGTCCACTGTTTTAACCGCTTGACAGGAGCAGCTGAAAGCACAAAGTCTCTACCCAGTAAGTTAACATCTTCTATATGCTTACTTTTCAGTTCTTCCTCTAAAATCTTGCTGTTTGGAACAAAAATACCACTAGATCTTTCAGTCCTGCAATACTATAGATCCTGTATATATGCTCTGATCTGATAAGTCAAGGCAGGATTTTTGAGTGCAGAAAAAAAATCTCTTTCACTAGTGCTTGGATACCATGAAGATGGAAAGTTATCTCTGTATGCCAGAGCTACGATTGCACTGCCTGCTTCATGTCTGAAACGCTGGCCTCCCAGGACCTTCTTTAAAGGCTTTTCTAAACATGTAGAAATTGCTTAGAGTGAGGTCAGGACTGTACAAGGGATGGGCAAAAACTCCCAGCCGAGTCCCTGTAATGTGCAAGTGATTTTGGAGAATGATTGTGTGTCAGATGTGTATCAGATGCATCTCTCACATAAGTCGACTTCCAAGGATCAGGCATTTCACTTGCTGAATGTTCATTGCTGTTCCTGCTTGTACAGCTTTCTTTAAAATGTTTGCACCGTTCAAATATTTCTAAAAGTCTCATCACTGTCCTGTGCTTGAAGTCTTCTGTAAATTTCAAGTGCTTTTATAAATACAGTGTTGGAAACACCCCTTGTTAAGATGTGTTCTTAGGCTTCTAATAAATACATTTTTAATTGCCGAAGCATAATCTGACACTGAAAATTGTAGAAAAATCTAAACTTTTTAACTTAAGTGAATAAAAATTAAAAAATCCATGACTAAAACAATAATAGTTTTTATAAAATCATCTGTTATTGGCACCCCTAATAATTCCGATAAAATAAATGTAATTGGAGCTTTTTTGTCACTTTTACTGTAGTTTATAGAGTTCAACAACCATTAGATGCTATCTACATGCAACAAGCTGTTTGGGAGTCATGCAAGGATAAAACCTTTTCTCACCTTCAATCACAAACATAAATGTTTAATTGGACTGCATAAAGAGGAGAGTGCATAAAAGAGGACACAGGACTCTATAACGATTGTGCAAAGAGGAATAGTCAAAGATCCCTCTGTCTGTATTCTCCAATCTTGTGTAATGTTATGGGAGAAGATTAAGAGCTGTTTTGGTGTTGTGCAAAGTTTTAATTAATGTAAATAATAAAAAGAAATCTTAATGTGGGACTTTTTGAACTGAATAATTGTACTTAAAGGTTGGATTTTAATCTCTTTTTGCATTGTGGTTCTATATTGTTTAAATAAAAAGAATTACTTGTTAAGAACACATCTTAACCAGGGGTGCCAATATTTGTGACCTGTACTGTAGCTGCTGCAGTGAAGATCATGACCTTTGCCTTTGTATGAATATATGGTCAAACTTTCTGCATAAATAGACAACAATGCATTTTCTTGTTTCAGGCTAAAGGACATGAAAACTAAAAACTTCAGCTCTTTATCTGCACAACAGTGCTTCTGTTCAGACTGATTTCCTATTTCATTTGGAAACATTTCCTATTTCATTTGGATGCTCAGACCACTTTCTGTCTGTGGAATAAAATATTCTTCTGTACAGTACATACTGTATGCCTCAAACAAGGAGAAGGTTGTTCATTATGGTAGAAATTAGGACTGATTATTACGTACTATGGTGTGTATTCTTGTGTTTCACTTTTTAAAGTTAATGGACAAGAGTTTTGCAAACATCCCAAATCATGTTTTTAATTTTTTTCAGGTGAAAACAAAATTCTGCTCTTGTGCACCTCTTACTGGCCTTAAAATAATATAAATAATTCCAATGAATTCAGGCTTCAAAAACACATTTGACCATCCTTTATGGTCTGTGGCAAGTTTCGATACAGCTGAGGTCATTTCATGTTGTGTAACATCTGCATCGAACATCTTAAACGTTTTGGTCATTTTGGAGAGCATAATATATTTTAAATGTCTGTTATTACTAGTGGAAAAGTATTTGAGATTGCCAGTGTACAAGCAGGTCTGGACTGGGACCAAAAAACGGCCCGGGCATCTAGGTAAGAGCAACGGGCGGTGGGGGAAGAGGGGGGGTGTTGCGTGCGCGTTCTGAGCATGCGGCGGGAGGAGGGATGGGGTTGGGGTTGGGGGTAGTTGGGTGCGCGCGCGCGTTCAGATCATCAGACCGGGGCCCGGCCCCGCGCGACCCAAAAATGTGCGTCGGCCCACCGGGCATTGCCCGGTATGCCCTATGGTCAGTCCAGGCCTGTGTACAAGTATTACCAATTTTCTGTCCTTGTTTGTAGCCAATGCTGACATATTTTTGCTGGCTGGTTGTCCATCCAAGCCATTGGTTACATTTAACATTTAACATGTATTCAACCCAGTCTCACGCAGTTTCACGCAGTCTGTTTCAGGACAAACACACAAGCAAGGGACATACTCTTCACTTTCAATAGATTTTACAGTTTGTAACATGACATTTCAGGACATTTGATATCAAATCATAGAGCAGCTGTGCTTAACTTAACATTACCATAACTTAACTTAACAATTTTCATTGTCGCAAAGCAGCTTTACAGCTTTTCTTTAATTAAAATAAATTATGGAAGTTTGAATGAAATGTGAATGTGCATAAATCAAAATAATAAGATTGTCCCTGATGAGCAAGCCAAGGGCAATGGAGACAGTGTCAAGGAAAAACTCCCTGAGATGGTAATAGGAAGAAATCTTGAGAGGAGCCGGACTCAACAGGGAACCCATCCTCATCTGGGTATTCAGATAGCAGGGATTGATCTGCAGTCATACTGTTTTTAGGGAGGCTGGACATTAAGTATAATAGTGGATGACTTTAGGTTAAAATGGAGTCCAGTTTGTTGTTAGAGGCTCAGGTACAAATGTACGAAATTCCAGTCCTGAACTATTGAGCAACTGCAGTCACAAGTGCTCAGAGAACTGCTGTCAGCATCAGCCGTGGCCAGGACGGTCGCTTCCCAGGCAGACCACACGGGGCATCCATGCAACGAGATCTCCAACCAGAAGCGGGGCACCAGGATGGGTCAGACAGGTCCGGAGGGCAGAGGGAGTCTGGATCACTGG
>JAQQZT010000010.1:1150068-1162568 GCA_030068275.1 Clarias platycephalus | reverse complement strand
AGAGAGAGAGAAAGAGAGAGTATAACAGGACGGAGGGAATTAGACAGAGAGATACTTTATTGATTCCCCAGGAAATTCCCGAAAAGAAAGGCAGACGTGAAATGACACAAATACAGAAGGACAATGAACACGTGAACGTGAATCAGAACAGCGACAACAACTTGTGTTAGTGTTAATGTTGTGTGTGTGTGTGTGTTTTAGATGGAGTTTGATGAGAAGGAACTGAGGAGAGAAATCAGCTACGCCATTAAGAACATTCACGGTGTGAGGCAAGTGTACACACACACACACACACTGATTATTAGGAGTGTGTATTCATTGTGTTTCTCAAATTCCTCTTACAACTCTTTCTTAAGCCAGTGTTTTGCATGAACTGTGTCGTAACCTTCCCAAAAGTGTCCAGCAGAGGGCGCGTTACCCCATCGACCCCTCCAACACCATGTGCCCCCCACCATTCAAAATGCAAAGACCAGCAAACGGAGGAGAGAAAACAAACGGAAAGAAAGATCTGGATTTGAGAAAGGCTGTGAGATAATAGAGAAGAAGAAGTAGAATAGAGTTGCAAGCAACGATGAGCGGGTCCAAGCACCCTGCACCATCGACACCCGGCCGCACCAATACCATTATGAGATAATTTTAGAAAAGACGGGAATTTTATGTTAAGATCAACAAAAAGCCCCAGATGAGCTTCACACTATGATGTCACTCAATATGAGGCCACACAGGAAGTCATTAATCACTTTTCAGCATAAGTTTAAGACATTATCACGGCTGACCCGTTTGAGATATCAACAATCCCTCCGCAATTTTGCATCTTCAACGTCGTTAGATCACATCGGCCCGGTTTAGTGGCGATCGTGTACATTCCCCAGGAGGAGTACATCAAAATCCATCGGGTGCGTTTTGGCAAACGACCCAAAATAACTGACTTCCTGTTGAGTAGAGTCAATGACATGCAGTGCATCCCACTGGCAGCAGTCTGCTAATTTAAAAAAAGAAAATGTTAGGACCCACAAAAAGCCCTGTAAGATGAAAAAAAAAATAGAACCCTTAAAAGAACAAGTGGTCGATGACATAGGGCTGATGTCATAGTGCTTGGGTCCTAATAAGAAGATGTGAGGAGGAGGATTGCTGGTTATTTAGAGTAATTGCTATAGGCAGAAATGGTGGAAAGGAAGAATGGCAGAGGGGAAGATACTGAGAATGGAGAGAGAGAGAGAGAGAGAGAGAGAGACAGAAAGAAAAGGAAGAGACCAAGTCAGAAAAGAAGGAGGAAAGTATGGAGGTAGATAGGAAACAGTAGAGAAATAATGGAGGAAAATAATAATGTAGGGAAAAGAAAATCATCAGAAAGAACTAAAACAAAATGAAAGACTTGTCTCAGAACCTTTTCAAAAGTACCCAGCAGATGGCACGTTATACCCACGTTATTTAGCAGGATAGAAATGAATGAAATTCAATAAAAAGAACGAGTAACAATGTAGTGAAGAGAAAATAATTGAAAAGAAGAGAAACAAGACCAAAGAAAGAAAGGAGAGATAAAGAAATGTAAAATTAAAAAGAATGGAGATAGGACAAAAGCTAATTTCTCTCAGCAGTCACGTGTGTGTGTGTGTGTGTGTGTGTGTGTGTGTGTGTGGCGTGTATCAGGACGGGCTTGTTCACCCCTGACATGGCCTTCGAGGCCATAGTGAAAAAGCAGATCATTAAGCTGAAGGAGCCGTGTCTCAAATGCATCGACCTGGTCATCCAGGAGCTCATCAACACAGTCAGGCAGTGCACTAGCAAGGTAGCGCATGCAGCTACCAGAGGGGGGCGCTGCAGAGCAGGGGAGGGGAACGATCTGCACAGCCTCTGCTTGGAGTTAAATTAAAGATCTTTTTTACTTTAGACTGAAACGCCACACAGTTCTGAAAGTTAAAGGGGATTTAATCCCAATAGCTAGCTCTGGATGGCTAATGGGCGGGGCTTCAGTTCAGCACTGGTACACCTGACGGTGTTAGTAAGAGCAGACTGGAGCTGTGCAGATCGCGCTGGTCTCTCCACCTGGTCCTACCCCATCCTCTGAGTGAGCATGTAGAGGAGGTTGGTTTTAATCCTGACTCTGGTCTCGATTAAAGACGAGCTTCTGGATTCGACCATTTCACCTACACACCAGACATCGATCACATGATCAGCGGTCACATGATACTGCAAACTGAAGTAAAACCATGGACATCTCTAAATACTGTGGACGAATAGGCATGGAAGGATGGATGCAGAACTGGATAATGAAAATATAAATGGATTTATAGATAGATGATAAACGGGCTGAGTAAATAGATTTAAAAGAAGCAACAATGGAACAAGATGAAGAAGTGGGTTGAATGGATTTGCGGAATATTTAGCAGAGAGGCATCAAATATACTTCATATAAGGGACAGATACAGGTATAAAAATTGTCTGTGGGTGGGTGGATGTATGGATGAATTATGGAGATGCCTCTGGTGATTTAGTTAGGAGGGCAGCGAGATACCATCAGTGGATTAGATGGATGGATGGATGGATGTAAGCATTTGATGGACGATGTAGAATGATAGGCAGATTTGAATTCAATGAATGGATCAAATATTTAGGTGACAGGCATCAAATAAACTTTATATAAGAATGGTGTATATGGGTAGGTGGATGGATGGATGAAGTAAAGAGATGCCATTGGTGCATTAGATGGGATGGATAGGATGAATAGATGGATGAATGGTGACGTTTGAATGATTATATAGAAGGATGGGCACATGTAAGATATGGATATATGGGTGGGTGGATGGATATGAACATTTGATAGCTGATGTGATGGTCAGATTAGAGTTAGATGGATGGATGGTTTGATTCATCATTTGGTAGCTCAGGTTACAATAAGAGGCAGATGTTGAAACTGGAGTTAAGAATGGATGGATCAATGAAGTAAAAAAAAAGGCATTAGTGTAAACTGGTGGAAATGATGGATGAATGGATTATCTGACTGGTTATTGGATATATTAGGGTATAAGAATGGACAAGTATCAGAATTGGATGGGTAGATTAATGAATAGAGGGATGAATTAGTTAAATGCATAGTGGGTGGATGGATAAATTGTCAGATTAGTGGATGAGTAGATAATTTGGATGAACAGGTAGAGTAATCATTACTCTTACCTTCACCTACTCTAATGCAGCTGAGGTACACTGAATAAATAAACGAGCAACATCTTTACCTAACCAGGTGAGATTTGTAGAAACCAGAAGCTTGTCTGATTTGAGGCGAAGTGTACTGTGAAAACTGAACTAAAACATTTTGCTCTTTTTCCTTTATTTCTTTCCTATTTTCTCTTTCTTTACCTGAACATCCTTTTTTTTTTTTTTTTTTTTTGGTACGTCCCTGTTTTCGTATCTTCCCTTCTTGAACCTGGACACCTTTTTCTCACATTACCCTGGTATAAAAATGACCCCACCCCGCCCTGCTCTACCCATTTCCCATGATCCCTCAGGACGGGCTTGTTCACCCCTGACCTGGCGTTCGAGGCCATAGTGAAAAAGCAGATCGTTAAGCTGAAGCAGCCATGTCTCAAATGCGTGGACCTGGTTGTGTCCGAGCTTTCTGCTCTCGCCCACAAGTGCACAGAGAAGGTAAATGGCCATGATCTGCTGGGAGGAGGGAGGTGAATGAAAGATAGAGTTAGATGTAAAGAGTGATTGGATGAATAGACTGATAGATAATCTATCAGAGTAGATTTAGAATTTAGATAACAGTGGAGAAAATGTAGGAAATGATTAGGACAGTGTGGATAAGTTTGCAATTTCTTTTGGAAGGTTAGTAGATGGATTACACAGATTGATAGGTAGGTTAAAGAGAGTAGCAGAGATTATGGCTTGATGGATTACAGACAGATAAATCAGTTACAAATTGTGTGGATAGTAGGATATTGGCAGATTATTCAGATATAAGAGTTGGATAGGAAAGTAGAATCGACAGATGAATTAGATTAGACAGATATAAAAGGTGGATGTGGTTGAGAGATGTAAGGGTTGGATAAGTGGATGGATGAGACAGATGTAGAGGCTAGATGGGTGGGTGGGTTAAATTATATAGAGGTTGGATGTGGTGATAGATTAGATAGACATAGGTTTTGTTTGGGTGGGCGGACTGGCGGTGCATGTAAGGAATGGAAGGATTAGGGGTTAGAGAGATGTAGGGATTGGATGGGTGGAGTAGACAGATGTAGGGATTGGATGGGTGGAATAGACAGATGTAGGGATTGGATGGGTGGAGTAGACAGATGTAGGGATTGGATGGGTGGAATAGACAGATGTAAGGGTGGATGGGTGGAGTAGACAGATGTAGGTGTTGGATGAGTGGAGTAGACAGATGTAGGGATTGGATGGGTGGAGTAGTCAGATGTAGGTGTTTGATGGGTGAAGTAGACAGATGTAGGTGTTTGATGAGTGAAGTAGACAGATGTAGGGGTTGGATGGGTGGAGTAGACAGATGTAGGTGTTTGATGGGTGGAGTAGACAGATGTAGGGATTTGATGGGTGGAGTAGACAGATGTAGGGGTTTAATGAGTGAAGTAGACAGACGTAGGGGTTTGATGGGTGGAGTAGACAGATGTAGGGGCTGGATGGGTGGAGAGGTTATTTATTGAAATTTGAGATTAGATACAGTTGGGTAAATATTGTAATCATATTGTGTATGAATATTAATTCTTGTGTATGTGTGAGAGCTTATTGTTTCCTCGCTTTTGGTCACACCTCCGCTTCTTCCCCTTAAACCCCAAATCTCACCTACCCCAAACCCTCCCCCCCACTTCCCCCCCTCACTGGAGCATCCGATCAGTCAGCTCAGCCCCTGATGATTGTTTTTAACCCTGTCCAATCCAATACTCATGGCTTTTTTTGTAATGATTGTCCCTTTAGTTTTTTTGTCAGTAACTTTTGTCCTTTTCTGCAAAAAAAAATAAAAAAATAAATCAAATTTCTTGTCCAGTTCTTGTTGTTCTGTTGATTTCATGATGAAACACTTCCTCCTTTTTTTTTTTTTTTTGCTTACTCACGTTTTTTTTATTCACCACCACAGATCTAACTGGCATCCAGATCTCTAACAATCATAACCTCTGTGTGATTTTATTCTAATCCTGTGTTAGTACAAAGCTAATCTAAAGCTAATCTAAAGCTAATCTAACCCACAAAATATCAGATTACGATAATGCCTGGTATCGCATGTGTTCTGTGCACCCCTGGTCCATACTGCTTGTAACATCATCACGTGTGACTGTGTTATAATCACTGACAATACCTGGTGTGTGTGTGTCTGAGAAATAGAAATACTTATTCTGGTATTACATCTGAGCATATGGACGTGTGTATGCGTTGATGCAGTGATGTGTGTTTTTATTAGCTGAGTTCATATCCCTGCCTGCGAGAGGAGACCGAGAGGATCGTCACCACCTACATCAGAGAGAGGGACAGCAAGACTAAAGACCAGGTGGGTGATGACAAACATCTGTCTGGACTTAATGTTTAATCATTAATTCATTAAAATAATGTAAAGGATTTAAAATCACATAGGCGATAATGTTTGTTTTGCAGAATATTTCTCTGTAGTTTAAGTTTCTCTTCACTAGTGAGGGTTGCAGGTCATCTTTTTTCTTTTTTCGCCTTTGAATGATTACAGGGAGACGAGAGCAGTGTCTTTGTCAGCCATATTGTTTTTTCCTTTGTTTGGTGAAACGTTATTAATTAATTAATTATTGAATAAAAAGTTAAACTGTTTAAGAAAAAAAATCTTCTTTGCTGTGTTTGTTCCCTCGCTTCTGCTCCGTCCATGCTTTTGACATATCGACAGCGATCCAGCTCTGGTACGTTCGTCCAGATCCTGTTTGCTTATTGTGATGTTACTCCCACTGTACAGCGCCCTCTGTTGGTGTGGAGTAATCACACGTTGCATTTTACGTTACAGAAATGCGTCTGGCTTTGTCCTGTATCTGTATCTGTGCCCTCTTTTTTTTTATCTCAGTGTGCAAATTTTGTACTTATATTTTCACTTTGTTTTATGTTGACTTCTTGTGTTGTCTTTTATGTGGTATTTAAACGTAGCTATTTTATGTACTTAATTTTTTGTTGCACTTTGTGTGTGTGTGTGTGGTAGGTAATGCTTTTGATCGACATCGAGCTTGCCTACATCAACACCAATCACGAGGACTTCATTGGATTTGCAAAGTGAGTGACCCCTGACCTTTGACCCTAAAGGAAGACACAATGTCTAGAGCAGCATTAACCGACGCTTAAATATTAAATGTAAAGATTATCGCACGGTGTTGTTTTTGTTTCTTGTCGTCTACAGCGCACAGCAGAGTTCCACCATCACCAAGAAGAGAGCCATTCCAAACCAGGTGCTGGTCTAATTACCATATTTGTGTCACTGCTAGTGGGTGTGGCTCTCTGAACTCATTACCATAACCACACCCCTTTTGCAGGTGATCAGGAAGGGTTGGCTTACGATCAACATCAGCATCATGAAGGGCGGCTCAAGGGACTACTGGTTCGTCCTGACCGCCGAGTCACTCTCCTGGTACAAGGACGAGGAGGTGTGTGTGTGTGAGGGAGAGACGGAGAGAATTCTGCATTATAATTAGTTGTAAAGGCTAAACATACACTGTGTGTGTGTTGCAGGAGAAAGAGAAGAAGTACATGCTCCCTCTGGATAACCTGAAGATCAGAGATGTAGAAAAAGGCTTCATGTCCACCAAACACACCTTTGCTATCTTTAACACTGAGCAGAGGTTTGTGTGTGTGTGTGTGTTGACTCCTTTTGTCCCCATATCCATTACTGCAGGTGAGAGTGACTATAGTCTTTTGGCTGAGCTGTGTGTGTGTGTGTGTGTGTGTGTGTGTGTGTGTGTGTGTGTGTAGGAATGTGTATAAAGACCTGCGTCAGGTCGAGTTGGCCTGCGACTCTCAGGAGGACATGGACAGCTGGAAGGCCTCGTTCCTGCGTGCAGGAGTGTATCCCGAGAAGGACCAGGTACCTGCCTGTGTGTGTATTGATGATGATGATGATGATGATGGTCACTATGACCAAGTGAGGTCATGTCTCTGTTTCCAGGTGGAGAACGGTGAAGGAGCTCCAGTAGACACCATCTCCATGGACCCTCAGCTGGAGAGACAGGTGGAGACGATCCGGAACCTGGTCGACTCCTACATTGGCATCGTCAACAAAAGCATCAGGGACCTCATGCCCAAGACCATCATGCACCTCATGATCAACAGTGTGAGTTTCACTCCAACGCCTCCACCTTTTAGCATTATGTTTCTCTGTGTCATTATTTGGGTTGTATAACTCCGTATACTCTTCAGTAATTGTTTCCACATTACGTTCTTATTGTCACTGTTTTACCGATGACCTGGGCACATAAACCCATGAACTTGTAACCTAGGGCTGTCAGGACATACAGCTCAGTGAAAAGACTGTATTAGGGATAAAATGGCTGAAAAATAAAAGACAAGAAGGAAAATAAGGCTTTGATAACACATGATCCTAGGAAACTCAAGACACTCAGAAAAACATCCCCAGGGAAATACAAGACCCTGGAAACACAGGACACTCAGAACACGTGACCCTGGAAACACAGGACCTTAGGTACGTAGGACCCTGGAAACACAGGACCTTAGGTACATAGGACCAAACACAGGACCTTAGGTACGTAGGACCCTGGAAACACAGGACCTTAGCTACGTAAGACCCTGGAATCACAGGACCTTAGGTATGTAGGACCCTGTAAACACAGGACCTAAAATACGTAGGACCCTGGAAACGTAGGACCCTGGAAACACAGGACCTAAGATACATAAGACCCTGGAATCACAGGACCTTAGGTATGTAGGACCCTGTAAAAATAGGACCTGGGATACGTAGGACCCTGTAAACACAGGACCTTAGGTAGGTAGAACCCTGGAAACACAGGACCTAAGATACGTAAGACCCTGTAAACACAGGACGTAGGTACGTAGGACCAAACACAGGACCTAAGATACGTAGGACCCTGGAAACACAGGACCTAAGATACGTAGGACCCTGGAAACACAGGACCTAAGATATGTAGGACCCTGGAAACGTAGGACCTAAGATACATAAGACCCTGGAATCACAGGACCTTAGGTATGTAGGACCCTGTAAAAATAGGACCTGGGATACGTAGGACCCTGTAAACACAGGACCTTAGGTAGGTAGAACCCTGGAAACACAGGACCTAAGATACATAGGACCCTGTAAACACAGGACGTAGGTACGTAGGACCAAACACAGGACCTAAGATACGTAGGACCCTGTAAAAATAGGACCTAAGCTACGTCGGACCAAACACAGGACCCTAAAAATCATGGACCTTGTTAACACACAAACTAGATACGTAGGACCCTGTAAACACGACCTTGATAAGAAGGACAATGAACATAGACATGCCCCATCTGCTACCCCAACATCGGATATACACAATTCTAATTCTCAAGTCTATCTACACAAATTACCAGTAGCTATAATGATACAGATGTTGGATGTGATGTTCCTCAGATATAGTGAATGTCAATTTTTGGTTTTATATAATGATGTAATTTGTTATCTTAATCCTGCCTCCTCCTGGACGTCTTCCTGTTAACATTTAATTCTGCCCCACCCCAGG
Organism: Clarias platycephalus; assembly: GCA_030068275.1. Taxonomy (NCBI): domain Eukaryota; kingdom Metazoa; phylum Chordata; class Actinopteri; order Siluriformes; family Clariidae; genus Clarias; species Clarias platycephalus. The sequence goes on along the minus strand of JAQQZT010000010.1, from coordinate 1,153,875 downwards.
CCAAAGACTTCATCCACTCGGAGCTGCTGGCGTTCCTGTACTCGAGTGCGGATCAGAGCGTGCTGATGGAGGAGTGTGCCGATCAGGCTCAGCACAGAGAGGAGGTCTTAAGGATGTACCACGCCCTTAAGGAGGCCCTCAGCATCATCAGTGACATCAGCACCACCACCATCTCCACCCCCCTGCCCCCACCCGTGGACAGTAACTGGATTAATTCAGAGGCCAGGTTCATACATTGTTTATTCATCTGTCTGTCTATTTATCTGCCTGTCTATCAATACACACACTTAAATACTTAAATCCTCCTCTCTCTGTCGTTCAGTCCTCCTTCTCAGATGAAGCCTCCGAGCTCCGTCCCTCCTCCCGGTCGTCCTCCGGCGGTAAGGGGTCCCGCAGCTGGTCCTCCTCCAGGCTCCGCTCCTCCACCTCTGGCTCCTCCGATTCCATCTCGGCCCGGTCTGGAGTCAAGCTCCGCCCCTCCACCACAGATCCCCTCTCGACCTGCCCGCGTGCCCCCTTCGGTACCACCTGGAATCCCCAGGTACGACCTCTCTCTCTTTCTCTCACAGTATCACTAAAGACGCTACCTGCTAAGATAATATTAGACATCTCAGTGCAGCGCTAATGAGTGCATTCAGTAACGTATAGATCTGTTTCTTCCTAGCAGAAGACCTCCCGCAGCTCCGAACAGGCCGACTATCATCCGCCCGTCTGAGCCGTCCCTGCTCGACTAAACGCGTCTATACCAACGTACATACAAGACGTGCATTGGTTTTCTTTTCTCTATAAAAGAAGTCGTATTTCGGGAAGAAACTCACAAACCGACTACACCTAACTAACCTATGCTAATTTTCCAAGGACAACACCAACTACGAACTTAATTTATGGAAAAATAAATTAAGAAAACGCAACAAATATCACTAACTAACAATTTATTTGACTTGAGCAGGTTTTAATCGTGTTGTAGCTACCGTGTTCAAAACAGTAACATTTCATAGCGCAGGGTGAGAATTTTGTATTGAAAAACATCTGCGATTTATGTTTAACTTTTTTTTTTTTTTTTTAACATTTCATGAACTACAGATCGTCATAACGTAACACGTATTTAAGAAAATCATCTCATTTACAGATTCTGTACAGATAATGCTTAGAAGTAGCTCTAAGCTGAAAAGGTGCTAGGTTTCATCTAACAAGGTTTGTGATCATAATCGATTGTGATATATTTGCTAATACAATAACCCTCGCTGATCTCTAACACGCGAACACTAATTAGGGACCTAAACTGGAAAGTGTTTTGTTTTTTTAAAAAGTGCCTTAACTACGACACTCCATTCTGTACAAGTGTTTTGCACGAACGCTCACGTTCAATGTGTTTGTACGTATTTATACGCATTTTTCACGTGCATCAATTATATGCTTTTACCACTATAAAAGTGTGTGTGTGTGGGGGGGGGGGGGTAATTTAGTGCAAGGAGCAAGTAAATTTGTCGAAGAGATTGGGATTTAATTAACTGCAAATTTAGTTGTTAATAGAATCCGTTTTGTGACCGTGTGATACGAGACGGCTACGGAAAATTGATTTCATTACGTTACAGCTTTCAAACTTTCAGGAATCATTACGTTTTTAAAGTTGTATTGTAACAATTTTGTAACAGTGAGAATGAAAGGGGCGGGCCATGTGTGTCAATATCTACGTAAAGCTTTTAAAAATGTTTCTACGAGTCGTGACGACAGAATTGTAACATCATAACGTCATCATGCGCGCGCATCGACTCTAAGCGAATGTGTAAAACCTTGAAAATGGATTTGATTGCGATTCGTTTTTTGACGTCACACAAAGTTACAGAAACATGGCTTTATAAGAGGCGCGGAATTTCAGCTTTGCGATCGTCCAAATCTTCCTGCTCGCATTAGTACATTAGCTAGCTGTTTTTATCACTACAACGGCTAAATGCGCGTGTAACTCTGCTCTCTGCCGTTACTTACACAGTTATTGAGCTAGCTTTGTTTTTTAGTTATAAAGCATTAAAGGCGATATTACTTTATTTTAGTCTGCCTTATTTTTCTTATATATCATCCTGTCGTTATATAAGTTATATTATTATTATTATTCAATTCTGACGCTTTCCTGTGTATGCAACTTTAAATATTCTTTTTTCAGCCTGAATTTTTGAGTTTTGTTTTATAAATTTTTTGTATTACAGCCGCCTGTGCCTTGTTGTTATAAGTGCCTGCTTTATAATAATGTTCCTCAATAATGCACATACATGCAACACAATAGAAAATAAATAATAATAATAATAAAGGGAATTACACTTACAATTAATGTTTTTCTTGAATTTTTTTATTTTTTTTAAATATTTCATTTAGTTATGTTTTATAGCTTAAGCATGATATTCTAAGTTAGAAATCTTTTTGAGTCTGGAGAGAAATCGATGACGTAGGATCAGTTGATCTGGATGTAGGACGCAGGGACGTATCCCATGTTCCCGTTTGTCTTCTTCACCCGAACCCATCCGTCTCCCATGTCCTCCGCCACCACGCTGAGACGCTCCCCGGCCTGCATGCTCACCTCGCCCTCTTTCACACCTTAGAGGAACGACAGAGAGACATGTATTAGAGACGGGGTCACAAGAAGGGGTGAGAGGGGAACAGCGTATGTGAACTTTGTTACTGTACTTAAGTAAATATTTCACATATATTGAGTTCATTTGAGTAGTACAGTTGAATCAGAATCAGAAACCAGATTTCGGTGCTTCACTTTGGTGCCATTTGATGCCTGAGTGATCGATCGAAATATCTTGTCCTCTAGTTTTCAGAAGCATCACCACCCTCACCGCAATCCACTTAATCGCTGTAGTAACGCGGGTGTCCATGTTGTTTTCACATTACGACTTAAAAGCACAACTGGTGAAATCAGACCATCCATGTGAATGCAGCAATTACTGAACGCTTGCTCTGACGGCCGCAGGTAGCATTAGCTCGCTAAGCTAAACGCTTAGATTCAAATGCCTAAAGCTAAACACTCTTAATTGGGGCTGTGTTTCACAACATAGGATTTCGACACCCCCCGACACGCAACATTTCTTTCAACATTTTTGTGTAAAAACACGTCAAACATGCGAGGACACACGGGCTGAAAGTAAAAGCAGAGGGACACACTGTGTTCAATAACTGACGGTGTGTGTCCTCGTAGACCAACTCTAGCAAAGTCCAGAAATGTTGTGTGTTACCAGATAAGACAAATATGGTCATGTTTCTGCAAGATAATTGCTAAAATTTGAAGCTAGTTTGTAGCAGACCAAAAATACCACTACCAGTACGACTTTACTATTATTGGTGTTACATTATTGAAGTTAGGTTAGGTAGTATATTATTATTTTTTTCTTTTTTATTTACTTATATTTATGTATGTTTTAAACTTTTAATATATTGTTAATTAAAAAAATTTTTCTTTAATGCTATCCACATTTTTTCCCCCTATCAGTTCCGGTACCGTTTTAAAAGTATTGATTTGGCACTAGTTTCGTAAAAAAAAAACCAACTCTGGTGGTGTATGTGGTATTTGAAGCAGGAATGTCGCCATCTGCTGACTATTATGCATAATTGCATGACTGGCCTTCCTTGAGAAAAGGCTAATGACGTAAGCAGTGTTTCATATTAGAAGCGTAGCCGGTTGCAACAGTGATGGAAAAACTGCATTCTGGAATTCACAGTCGGAATCAGACATTTAGGGTGCTTTCACACCTACAGCATTTAGTGCGCACCAAACGTGTTTGGTCCCTTGGTTCGGTTCGTTTGCGTTGA
>JAQQZT010000010.1:1090933-1102661 GCA_030068275.1 Clarias platycephalus | reverse complement strand
CACACACACACACACACACACACACACACACACACACACACACACACACACACACACACACACACACACAAAAACAAGAGTTTGAAGCAGAAGTTTAATTACTGCCTTAGAGCATGATGCTACCACCACCATACTTAACTACTGCCACAGTGTTCTTGGGGTTGAGGGCTCCATCTTTACCTCTTTGGACACACCTCTGTGCAGAACATTCCTCCAGAAATATCTTTATTTGTCTATGTGGTCAGCTGCAAACTTTAGTCAAGCTTAAATGTGTGTGTTTTGGAGCAGGGGATTCTGTCCTTCTTCGTTCTTTCAGTCCATGGAGATGTAAAACTGGTTTAACTGGAGACAGAGACACTGGTGTTCCAGCAGATCCCAGTGCATGGCAAGCCCGTGCCCTGGTTCCTGTGTTGTTCCTGACCATTAGAACCAGTATCTTCTCAGCTGAGGCACAGTGTTTGTGTCTCTGAGCACCTCTGCAGTGTGTGCAGTCGTTTGGTAGCTTAGAGACGTTACTGACTTGCGTAAATCTACCATCCTCTTTCTCAGATCTGCGCTGAGCTTCTTGGACTTGTACTGTGTGTTGGTCAATCAAATGAGTTTTGTCATGCACACACACACACACACACACATAAACGCGCACAGTTTTATGTTGTACATAGAAGCTACCAGCTGGAGTCCATCATCATGACCAACAGGAAGTCTCAAGCTCAACAACTTAAAAGACTAAAAGACTGAGTTAATAATCCAGATGTGTGTGTGTGTGTGTGCGCATGTGTGTGTTTGTCTTGAGTCTTTTTCCTATTAAAGATTTGTGATATATAACTGTCCAGTCTGTTAAGTCTAAACTTACAATGCTATTCGTGTTCATCAGGAGTGTATGGAAACTTGAGGTGGAGCACAACATGCAAATATATGCACTGGAATAATAATACAGTACACACTAGAATACACATATACAAATGAACTGAAAGACACACGCATGCACACAGGTAATGCATGTAATCTCTATGTGTCCTATCAGGAACTCATGAAGCACACTGTGAATCCCAGTGATAAGGAAAACCTACGCACTGCACTAGACGCCATGAGGGTAAGTGTGTGTGTGTGGGTGTGTGTGTGTGTGTGTGTGTGTGTGGGCCCAGGGGTTTTATACCCTTTTTTTTCTTACACATTTACCACATTTGGCAGATGGCCTTATCCTGAGTGATTACATTTGATCTCATTACACACCTGAGCAATTAAAGGTTAAGGGCCTCACTTAGGGGCCCAACAGGGGCAATGCGGTGTTAGTGGTGGGGTTTGAACCTGGGACCTCATGAGAATAGTCCAACACGGAGCCCAGGATGGAAGAGATTTGCTGACCTTGTGGGGAAAACAGTCTGGATATTTATTTGTGTGTTAATTTATATAAAAACCTGAAAGCTGTCAAGGATGGCAACTGAGTGTGTGCGTGTGTATTTGTATGTGTGTGTGTAGGATCTTGCTCAGTGTGTGAACGAGGTGAAGAGGGACAATGAAATAATTCGTCAGATCACAGCTTTTCAGCTCTGTATCGAGAACATGGTAAGAACAATTAAAACTTTTTTTTTTTACCTTATATGGTCATTGCTTCCTGTTCAAGTTTGTCTCTTATATATTTCATCTTTCTAAATTATTTATGCACTTTATCAAATCACAATATACAGTACCTGTGAAATGGCCTAGATTCCGTTTCTAGCTAGGTAGCTATAATAGATAGCTAATGACGTAGCTCACTCTTTGCTACTAAATTAAAGATTAAATAAAGATAAAAACTCTGGATTTGTTCATATCCATATTCAAATGCTAGCTGCGAATTTGAAATGCATAGGTTATGGTTCTAAAAGTTTAGTCTAGCTTGTTGTCCTCTTTATTTTAATAATGCTAGTCATGAGGCAGAATTTAGCTTTTTTTTTATTTCACCAGTTGTCTAAACTTTAATTCCATAAACCATTCTTCATTATGACATTCCACCCAGATAAACATCATCCTGGTTTCATTGCTTTACAAAAGCACCAGATTAGCGGCACTTGATGCAACCCTGTAAAACCAGAACGCTGCATCCTGTAGGTTTTTTTTTTTTTTTTGAAACCGCACGTTTGACACTGAGTTACATCACACCCGAGAAACGCAGACTATCACACCATGACACACTTTTTTAATGCAATGGTTTTCTCTTCTTAGCGAACGCAGACGGTTTGTGTCTCATAAATGCCTTCAGCAGAACTCTAGATCGCATGTCGAACCAGGGCTTTTTTATGATGTTCCGTTTCTCGGCATCATGAAACTTTTTTTTTAACCCAGGTCAGCATTTATTAGGGTCGTTTCAACACACTTGGTGCTGATACAGCGTTAACTTTGCATGTGACCATTACACACGGGCCAAAATTCTGCACACTGTTATTAAAGTTAAAAATAAAAACATTTAACCAAATGGCACAAAAATTTGTTGAACCAGTACCACTGGCTAGTAACCAAGGTTCCAGATGTTTCGCTTCTGTTCGTTGCTTTCAGGGACTTTCCAGAAATTTTGTAAATAAAATTGCTTAACCAGACAGAGTAGGGTTTAACCAACCAATCAGCTGTCAGATAAAGCTCAACAATTATTATTTAAAAACAGCTGAAATTAACCATAAAACATTAAGTCATAAAACATTTCCACAAACCATTTGCTCCTTCAGCACCTGTACACATTACATAGAGTTTTGTGTCACTTAAGTATATCTATATAAAATTTGTTATATATATTATTATTCTATTTTTTTTAAACAATTCAGTTTTTTATATTTGTTAGCTAGCTGATTTAGTCTCATACCGCAGTCATGATATAATGTTTCAGTAGTCAAGGCTGGTGAAAGAATGGCTGATTGCTGTCGGAAGCTCCGTTTCCATGGTTACAGCACTGGAGGTTTTGACTTCTTTTAAAATACAAAAACATTAGGGCTGCCTGGAGTTATGTGTTAAGACTTGCGATTAGTTAAACGTCCTCAAAACGTCCTTTCAAAAGTTTTAACACAACTCAAATTCCTCAAACTTCCTCAATGCAAATGGACAAATTCTATGGCTAGATGTCAACGATGCGCAAACAAACAGTTTGAAAAACAGTTCCAGAATCTACACCTATTAGATTAAACCAGTTCTGTGATTCTAAGTTGTTGTCAGAACAGCTCCTGTTATTATTCCTTCTGGTTCTATAATTTGTCCGATCAGATGCAGCCTGCATTCCAAACTCTCTTTATTTCTCTATATAACCCCCTGATACACTAACGCATTTATCCCAGTGTTTCACTACTGCTTGGACACCATCAAGGGAGAAAGTTTACATGATCAGAGTGCCTGCCTCATATCTGAAGCACCAGCCTCCCAGGAACTCCTTGTGTAAATGTCTTGTAGCGAGGTCAGGACTGTACGGGGGGGGTGTGGCAATAACTCTCAGCCGAGTTTCTGCAAGTAGTGTTGGTGAATGAGTGTGTGTACAGTTCACACAGGCAGATGCGTCTCTTTTGCATGTTGGCGACACGTTATCTGGACCGCTCGCTGAATGTTCACAGGAACGACCGCAGTGGGCTCTGAGCCACAGGATCATCATTCACTGATGTAACCCTAACCCTAACCCTTACTGCGACTAAGAGTCTCATCACCGTTCTGTTCTTGAAATCTTCAGTAAATGTCAATCGCTTTTACGCCTTTATTCATCAGAAATTTCACCAAAAGTCCCGGTTTCGCCTGCACACCACACGTACGACAGCACGCTTCATTGATGAAGACTGGTGTCTGCATTCATTTACAAGAACTAATGAAAATGCAAGGAACCACAGAGTTTGTTAATTTCACAGCAACATAGAAATTAACATTATTAATATATTAATGATATGTCTCATAGCTCGTTGGAAGGCCCCTAAACCATACTCGATACACCCTGAACGCTTCTAAAGAATCATATACCACGTAGCTCTCTTAACATCAATCATATTAACTACCTGTAATTACAAACACAACATGTGTGATTGGCTCACAACAGTTGTTAAGAATATAGGTGTTACATACTGTTTTAGCTGAAGGTGAGGCAGCGTCATTAGCATTAGCTGAGAGTACCTTGCTGTTGTAGGGAAACAGTCGTGTGCATGGTTTCCTGTTTGACAGGAAGTTGCGGTAGCATTTACAAACTAAAGCTTTCATTGTCTGCCTCCACGACTTTGTCTTGTATCGCTGCACTTTAATGTTGTTCTTATATCTAAAAAAAAAATAAAAAATTTACCTAGAGAATGTGGTGGGATGTGCCCCCTAAAGCCCCCTTCTCAATGTTTTTTGCTGCAGTGCTGCAGGAAAAGTATGCAGTTAACCACAGCACTGAGCTACGCTGAAATAGAAGAGGGCATTGTGCTTACAGATAAATCTCTGCACATCTCTTTGAATCACATCTTTCTTCCCTTTGACCTTTTCTCTTTGTCACTCAGACTCAGTCCCTCGCACTTTTTGGCCGCCCAAAAATTGATGGAGAGCTGAAGATCTGTGGACCTGACAAAAAATCAAAGCAAGACAGGTGATTATTTCATATACTGTCCATTGTGTTGGAATGTGTCTGTGTGTATGTGTGATGCAAAGGAAATGTTGAAATTTTCCGAACATTTCCGAATTATAGCGAACATTTAAAGGAGTTGTTTAGTACCCTAATTGTTACTAGCGACCCAGGGGAGTTCTTGCGTACATTTGGTACATGACCCAATGGTATTATTTGCAACCTACAATATCTTGGTAACTAGTGACCCAGTGGAGTGGTTAGAACCTCCAAAATCCTGGTAGCTGGTTATCCAGTGGAGTTATTTGGAACCTACAAGGTCCTGGCTAATGGTGACCCAGTAGAATTGTTTGGAACCAGGATTTTGGTAAGTGGTTACCCAGTTGTTTGCAAACAAAACAAAATTAGACACATATACAAATTCTTTCATTCTTTCATTAAATTCTCAGATGATTATTAATTTAGGTGTTTACAAGATATATTCACTCTGTTTATTTAAATCTATTTATTACAAGTACACTGAAATTACCTTCATACAAAAATCTGTTTCTATATTGTACTGACTGCTGATATTTTTTTTTTACAAACATTCTATATTGCATTGACACAGTACACTTGACATAAACACTTAATGAGAGAGAAGAGAAGTGGTATTTCGATTCCTCTGTATGTCTACAGTAAAGGTGGCATTGGCAAATAACTTGAATGTTGAATCTTGAAACCTTGAAGCGTGTGGTACTCGTTTCCCAATACACAAGATCCTGGTAATTGGTGACCACATGGAATTGTTTGGAATTAACAAGATCTTGGAAACTGGTGACCCATTTGAGTTGTTTAAAACCTGCATGGTCTTGGTAACGGGTGAGGCAGTGGAGTTTGTCAGTACCAAAATTATCCTAGTAGCTGATGGCCTAATGCAGTTGTTTAGTACCTTTATGACCTCTGTATGGTGGCCCAGTTGAGTGGTGTGGGATGTACAATGTCTTGGTAACTGATGACCCAATGGAGTTGCTCAATACTGGAATAAACCACTGACCTAGCAGAAATTTTGGATATTCTCACAGTTTTTCTAATAACTTTTTACAGTGGAGTTGTTCAGAACCGTAAAAGTTTTGCCCAGTAGTTGTATAGTACCGTATACTGTAGGTCTTGGCAACAGGAAATCTACTAGATTGCTTGGCGGCCATATGGCCTTGATTACAGGTGACTTAAGGTTGTTTAAGGTATGTTTTATAGAAAACATACAGTACATGTGATGTTTTTGGTAACTGGCATCCTAGTGGGGTTGTTTTTCATCTTTAATGATGACCCCCATAAAGTTACTCGGTTTCTGCACAGTCCTGGGTACAATCAGTCTGGTGGAGTGGTTCAATATTTGTATCGTCTCGTGTCGTATTTGTAGTGAAATGTTCTGAACCTGCGTAGTCTTGGTAACTGGATAATTACATCATCTTGGCTAATGGAAATTTAATAGATTTATTTGCCCTTAAATCAGTGTTGAATTAGCATTTTTGCATGCAGGTATGCGTTCCTGTTTGATAAAGCCCTACTGGTGTGTAAGAAGCGCAGTGGGGAGATTATGGAGATGAAAGATCTCATTGACCTGCAGCAATACCAACTGAGAGATGAACCGTCCGGGGACAAAGAAAATAAAAAGGTCCTCTTACACTGTCTTTTTTTCTCTTTTCTCTGTGTATTTGTGTCAACTGCTGTATGTCATCTCATTGGGTTTCTTTCCTGGCATCTGTATGTGTGTGTTTGTGTGTGTAGTGGACACATACCTTCTTGCTAATGGATTCATTTGGCCCGGGTGCTTATGATCTGTACTTCAAGACACGTGAGCTGAAGAAGAAGTGGCTAGAACAGTTCGAGATGGCTCTGTGAGTAAAGTGTCAGACACGTCAACTTAACATTAATCAAATATTCCACCTAGATAACTCTAGGAACATCTAATATTTGTTAATCCCATTTGTTTTTTAAGGAATAACAGATTTTAAAATCAGAATTTCATTGATATCAGATTATTTGTACCATGACCATTGATATTAAATATGTGCACATCCACAGGTCTAACATGTGTCCGGAGAACAGCACAGCCAATGGCCATGATTTCCAGATGCACTGTTTTGAGCAGACCACTTCCTGTAAAGCCTGTCAGATGTTGCTCAGGTAAATGGCTCAGAGTTATCCCAGAGTTATCTCAGAATACTTTTGTTGTTGATTGTTAAATATTGTTGTTGATTTTTTTGACCATGACATATTACCATAATTACCAGAGTTAAACATCTACCATAAATATACAAACAAATAGGTATATTAGACTAATACAATCATTCTAACATACACCAATCAGCCATAACATTATAATGCAAAACATTAAGCCTAGTATTGTGTAGAGTCGCCTTGTGCCACTGGTAAAGTGATGTCTTGTACAAGAACATTGAAAACAGATCCTTTGGATGCTGTGGGATGTGAGGTGGGGCGCCCATGGATCAGAGTTGTTTGTTTGATGCATCCCATCTGTGCTGGTTGAGGCATTGGAATAGTGATCAGAAGGTCAAGGAGTGAAACCCCAGCTGCTCAGATGTATAATGAGATCTCTGGATAAGGGCATCTGCTTAAAGAAAATGTTGCTGAAGTTGCTCCTGAAGTTCCTGTTACTTGCTAGTGTGCATGGAGCTTCTTATGAAGATGATAAGATATGCTTTGATTGGGCAACAAAAAACAACGGATGAACATTCAGAATGTAAAAGTTTGTGGGTTTTTTTGTGTGTGTGGTCCTTCTCCATCAGGGGGATCTTCTACCAGGGCTACCGCTGCACCCGCTGTAAAATGGCCGCCCATAAGGAGTGTCTTGGACGTGTTCCTCCATGTGGACGCAATGCAGGTCTGATTTTGTTCTCTCATCTGCATGGACATTTGACCAGGATACAGATGCAATCTTATTTATCATGTTTCTATTTTCCTTTCAGAAAACTCTGTGACTACGAAAAAGGTCAGTCATTACCAACTCCATCCCCACAATGGTTTAGCATTAATCTATTTTATACCTGTGTACATTCTGACAAACCTACTGCAGTGCAGCATGGGATTTTACAAGCATACTATATGTTAAGAAATGTGGAAGCTTATGAAACTACTTCTAATGCTTTTGTTTCCTTTCAGAGCAAGTCCAGATCTGGCACTCCGAGACAGACTAAACCGGGTATTGTCCCCGCCTTTTTCGAGCCTTTGCCCCTCAAACCCTTCTGCCATCTTAACAACTACTAGCATATAGTTTTCTTTAAAAATAAATTTAAAAACTTGGTTGCTAGCAAGCTAGAATTAGCAATAAAAACTTATAACTATAACTTTTTCTTAAAAATGAGTTTAGCAGGTTAGCCTGTACTGTAAGCTTTGAAGATTAATATTCATACCTATCACTTTTGTTCAGTAATCCTGTCAGATTCACTGTTTTTAGCCTTCTATGAAACATTAGAAGTAAATTGTACACATTATTAGCATTAATGGCTTAATTACAAGTTTTTCCTGTCGCACTGTCTGTCTCAGGTCTTCCTAAGATGGAGGTGTGCAATGATTATTACGGCATGCCTCCTCCCCCTGTGGCGTTCGGCCAGCCGCTGCATCTTGCTGTGGGTGATGTCATAGAGCTGACGCGCGCTGACGTTGACTTGCAGTGGTGGGAGGTACAATATTTTACCTTTTCGTGTTACTTATTGCAATCTGTTATATAATTATAACAATTTATTATTGATTAAAAATGTGCCAACATACTTCAATGCTCACTATTTAGCATAAAACAGCTACAGACAACTAGCATAAATTTAGTACCCTGCTAGTTATTTAGCAGCTGTTTTTCCACCATGGCCAATGTATTTAAGGTGTAATATCAAAGCTAAAGCTAATCATTACAAATGCAGACAGCACACAAGCTTCCAACTTTCAAAATGGGACCTTTCCTTTGGATTAGCACCAACCTGCTAGCTAGGTCGCACTAAAAATCATAAACATGTCAGGTTAGCATAAGCATAAGTTATCCCTAATCACATGCACTAGCCTGTTCTGCTCTGTGTTGCTAATAACCAATGAACAAAAAATTGTGCTTGTAATTGTATCTAGAATATATTTTTTAAGTAGTTTAATTTTATTTTATTATTGCCGTCTTAACATCTAATATTGCTCTGTTAGCAACACACACTACACATTCCTCAATTTCTATTTTAGCCGTGTTACAAAAACAAAACAAAAAAAGAATGCATTAATAAACACATCTAGCTGCTGTCATGCTAATTTTGGCTAGCATACCCATGCTAACAGCAGTCTTGTGCATTTGTAGAAGTTACGTTTTGACCATTAATTAATTCTTCTTTTAATCAAATCAAACATGTTTAAGAATAGCATTCATTGTTAGGCTAATGATTAATTAAAAACGAGCAGTTAGCATCAGAGATGATTAGCTTTACTTCTGCTTTATTTACCACCGACCCTACTTTCCCTGAGAACAGCAGTGAAACTGGTCAACTTTATAGTTTCAGTTCATGAAAAAAGCCGCAGTTCAGCACTTTAACATCCTCTTACGGTCACTGATTCCTGACTGAGGTGTTACGGCAGGACGTCGCGTCGTCTCCTGAATTTGGTGTACATTATGTACAGTAGACACAAATCTACGAGTTAGTCTGTTTACTCAAAATCAAGTCAAGGCAATTTTATTGTCATTCCAACCATATACAGTTCAGTACACAGTGAAACGAAACAACGTTCCTCTAGGACCAAGGTACTACATACATGCAACAACATAAATTAACAACACAATTTAAATTATTATTTTTTTTAAAGTTAACCTAAAACTACTTCTATGCAAAAAGAGACAACAATAGACAACAGGCAACAAAGTGCATGTGCAAACAAATGTGCAAACATGATGTGCAAAATCACATCAGTGCTACAGGAACGCTTCTTCTAGGGAAATGTGTATGTGTTCAAAAGTCAACACAACAGTTTGCTTTATAAATTTCATTACTTGAGGGAAATAAAACATTCCACCTTTTTTCAATTAATTTGTAATACTTTCTGTAACTACAAAGAGAATACAATTTCTTAAAAATAAACAAGTGTTTAGAATTAGCAAGCATTATAAGCAAGTCCAGAAATTGTACAGCTTAATATGAAAATGTTCAATATCTATAAAATATTACGGTTATTAACTTATAATAGCTAACAAACTTGTTAAAACATTTAGTTATCAAGCAAAATGGTAACATTATGCTATATGCTTTAAGATTCCTAGCTCACTAACATTAGCTAAAAGTCTATTAAGCAAATTATGTAAGCAAATTAGCTTTAGCTATTAATCCATTTAGCTAACTATGTTACCAAACTAGAATTAGCATAGAACTTCATTAAACTAACTGTAACCAATGTAACATTAGCTAGAAATCCATGAAGTTAACTATGTAACCAATTAGTATTAGTTTCAGAAGTCATTTAGCTAACTATGTAACCAAATGACTGTTAGCTAGTAATCCATGAAGTTAATTATGTAACCAATTTAGTGTTAGCTAGGAAACCATTTAGCTAACTATGTAACCTATTAGTGTTAACTAGAAATCCACTAAGTTAACTATGTAAACAAATTGCAAGAATTTCCTCCAGGATTAATAAAGTTTTATCTTATCTTATCTTAAATTAGTGTTAGCTACCAAACTAACATTAGCTAAAAATTCAGTCAGCTAACTACATAACCAAATTAGCATTAGCTAGAATCCCATTAGGATAACTATGTAACCAAACTAGCGTTTGCTAAAAATTCATTTAGCTTACTATGTATCCAAACTAACTTCAGCTAGAAGTTTGTTTAACCAACTAACCTTCATCATAAACAATAATTGTATTTTTTTTTTTTTTAACTGGAGATTTATTTTATTTTAAAATCTAGCATTTTCAGATAAGTGCTAGCTTACACTCATAATAAACCTTCACTAGTTTCAAAGAGCATTTAGTTGTTGGAATTTGAAAAAGGTTTTATGTGTGTTTCAGTGAGTCATTAATACACTTGACTCCCATTCGCTCACTTCTGCTTTTATCAAGACTATGACTGATTCAGTAAGTTATTTATCATATAAAGTGACTTACTAATTCTTCTCAATTCATTAATTCAATGAATAAATTAGACATTGAGTGACACATCAGATCTCTCAACTTGCGTGTGAAAGACTGGCCAAACCAGTGATCTGATGAATCAATTAACCATGGAGTGACACTTTGAATCTTTTAATTTTCATGCCATTTTCATTCTCAGACACTGAATCTCTGAATTCAATTTGTACTGTAGTAAATTCACTGATTCATTGAGTCACATATGGCAGAATGACTCTTTAAACCACACAGTTCTGACTGCAATATGGAGGGTTGACCTGCAGTTTATTATACACAACTAACTATGCTACGGTAACGGTGCTGTTAGTGCTCTCCACCATTCGCATTCTTGAAGTTATTACTGGATATTAGACAGATGTGACTAGATTAGCCTGATGTGAGAAGATGCTGCTTCCAGGGTACACAAATACACGTCTTTTCATGTAAAACACTGTGACTTTTAGCCGCATGAACTCTCAGAGACGACCACAAACCTGCTGCAGACCCCATTCCCACACTGTGTCTCAGATGTAGTTCACGTCTCCAAATACAGATAGAGTACATCAGTCATGGGTAAATTCAAATAATGTGTGTGTGTGTTTGTGTGTATGTGTGTGTGTGTGTGCACGTGTGCACGTGTGCACGTGTGCATGTGTGTGTTTGTGTGTTTGTGTGTTTTAGGGCAGGAATCTGACAGTAGGGGAGGTTGGCTGGTTCCCCTGCAGTAAAGTTCAACCCTTTTTACCGGTGAGTCAACCAGGGTTTAAGAAGTCAAAAGTCAAATTATTGATTTCACACGGAATTCTGACCCCAAATGGTCAATTCAGTGTTTCACTGATTCATATGATCACTAACTTTAATTTAATTTAGATGCTGAAGAGATTTTATAATATTGACTGCTTGTTCTTATTTTCTGTATTCACAGAAAGCACCTCCTGATCTTACAGGATTCCTATGGTAACACACACACACACACACACACACACACACACCAGATTATCTGTATCTTACTGTATCTAACCTTTCACCCACTATGGTAAAGCATCTGTGTTT
>JAQQZT010000010.1:1051940-1062426 GCA_030068275.1 Clarias platycephalus | reverse complement strand
ACACTAAGACTCAGAAAAAGTGAAATAAAATGATTGCTGTTTAAATGGCATGTGTTTATCCTGTTTTGTCAGGTGACCGAACCTAAACAACTGTGCTTTATATAAGCACTATGGCTCAATAAAGAATAGTCTTTATGTTTCCAATCTTTTTGTCGGTTAAACATTCCTTTAACATTACACTATTCCTTAATTTAACTTAATGAATTGCATTTCGTGTGGATTAATATCAATCGAAGCATTGCTGGTATTAATGTAAAGTGATTTTACATTTTGCAGCATATTAAAAAAACATGCATTCCGTGGACGGAGTTGGGGTGGGGGGGGTTGGTGGGTGGGGCAGGGGATGGGGTGGAGTCATAGGTCCCCACCAATGTCCAGAGCAAATCTACGCCCTTGGATTAAAGCATACTGAATGTTTGTGCTCTACGTGATTGGATTAAGAAATATCGAACCAGTTTAAAAACATGATTGCAAAGATTTTTTTTTTTTTAAATGTTCCAGTTAAAGAGCATGCTTATGTTGTAATACTGGTGATTTTAGTGTGTGTGTTATCAGCTTTCACTCTGTACTCCTGCCAGTCAATCTGTTGACTGTCATTTGCAATCACAGAGTAAATACACTGAGTAAGACAGGGTGATGCGTATCCGGGGTTTCTGGTAAACTCTGAGTGCTTTTTTCTTTTTCTTATCATTTATTAATGATAGCGTTGTTTATCAGCTCAGTGTTGGAGTGCCACAAAGGAAATACATTAGATTATCCAAAGGTATGTGTTTAGTTTGAGAAGATAAACACATATGGAGAAATCCAGGAATTGCCCTGGTACAGGATGTACCTTAGCAATTTCCACACAGACTTAATTTAGGAGGAGTTCAGAGGTCCAACAGGGTTTAAAAGAGTGAGAAGATGAACAGAGGATCAGAGATCCAAAGCAGGTAAGGTCAACCTTTCTATTTTCCAATTTATTATAAACCTATAAGGTCCAAAATTTGAATGACATAAAATATAACTTATGACATTAATACTTTTCCTATGCAAAATATATCTTCTTCTGCTGTAAACCATAAAATAGCCATGTTTACAAACATGTACATGTCTTGGTAGGGAACAGATATTAAAGCTGTTTAAATCGATGGTTTAGGTTTAGAAGCTGAACCTCTGCTGAGTCCAGCTGTGTTTTGGAACAACTGGAGAAGCCTGAATTAAGAGTAAGTCATAGTAGTGTGAGTTAATCCAATGTGCTTTTATATAATTTTATATGGATGTTATTTATGGTCCTGGTCTGCTCTTTCAATCTAGAAGGAGTTCTTCTTCCTACTGTACGTTCTTTTCCCAGTACATGATGCTCTCAGTGTGTTCGGTGGTCTGGACTCTCCTGCTCCCCCTGCTGGTTCGGAGTACCCCTATGTCTACAGAACTGTTTCCAACAGATTGCTCCGACGTCTACACTAACGGACAAACGCTCAGCGGAGTGTACACAATCTACCCTACAGCAGACACACCGGTCCAGGTGTACTGTGACATGGGATGTCAGGAAAGCAAAACAGAGGATGCAAAGTGGACGGTATGTCAAAGACAAAAACCTTAGTGAGAGGTCCTTGTTTTGGTCCTGCTAAAGTGTTAAATGTTACTTTTACACCAGGTGTTTCAGAGGAGAATGGATGGCACTGTG
Organism: Clarias platycephalus; assembly: GCA_030068275.1. Taxonomy (NCBI): domain Eukaryota; kingdom Metazoa; phylum Chordata; class Actinopteri; order Siluriformes; family Clariidae; genus Clarias; species Clarias platycephalus. Next base: position 1,060,757 of record JAQQZT010000010.1, on the reverse strand, counting down.
AATTTCTACAGACCATGGGAGCAGTACAAGAAAGGATTTGGGAACAAATATGGAGAATACTGGCTGGGTGAGAAATAACGAATAGACACAGTGTATTCTGAGCTGAATTTTTGCATAAATAAAATGAACACTAAATTAAAAAAAAAAAGGATTAGATGCATTGTAAATGATCATAATTAACGTGATTATGCTTTAAATTTCTAGCACGTTATAGGCTAGAATTTAAACAGCCTTCATGTATTTGATACATTAAACCTAACAAGTCATTAAGTACAATTATTAAATCTGTAGGAATTCAGTTTCTTAAAAATTTTTATGAAACTCTGACATAAATTAATGTTGGAAAAAAAATTTCAACCATTTTTATTAAAAATAAATACATATTTTCAATTCAGGAAGCAATTGGTCTGATAAATTGTACACTTATAGAGAATGTGAAGCTACCTCACACTGTGTTGCTTGCTGGGACAAGGGCACCATCTTGTGAGGTACATGGACTGTGTTCAATAGTTGCCAATTCTGCTTATAATTCGTGACTTTGTTCACTTTGAAGTCGCTTGAAAAATTACAAGACACATTTTTTGGGTTTATTTTTTAAAATATGATTGCTTGATTTTGAAAAAATTGTGACAAGCAACTTGTTTTTTTTTGTATTTTATTTTACATTTGTGGTTTACTTTTCTCTAAATTAATTGAAATCACATAGTTCAAGATCAATCTCCTAGGAATGCTGTGAAAAGAATGGTACAAAAATATAACAAAGACTTGGCAAATTGGAAATAGTGAACTTTTTTTGCAGTATGTTTCTATAATGTAGGCTAGTGACACAGTTTTACAGATGACAACAAAAACAAGCATAGCATCCTCATATACTGTACTATAGTAATATTAGCTTACATGGTTATGATGTATTTTATTATTTCCATCTTGCATTCTGCTTGTGATAGATGATCGTGTGACCACCCTTTCACAAATACTTTGTTGCCATTAGATTTTTCATACAATTAAATACATAAATCTGTTTTTAGTTAGTGGCGGCACGGTGATGTAGTGGTTAGCACTGTCGCTTTGCACCTCCAGGGTCCGGGTTTGATTCCTCGTCTGTGTGCATGGAGTTTGCATGTTCTGCTTGGTGGGTTTCCTCCGGTTACTCCGGCTTCCTTCCACAGTCTAAAGACATGTAGGTTATGTTGATTGACGTTCCGAAATTGCCCGTAGTGTGTGGATTAGTGTGTGCGTGTTTGTGCCCTGTGATGGATTGGCACTCTGTCCAGGGTGTACCCCGCCTTGTGCCCTAAGCCTCCAGGGATAGGCTCCAGGTCCCCGTGACCCTGAATACAGGATAAAGCAATGTAGAAGATGAGTGAGTGAGTGTTTTTAGTTAGTTCTGTAACTCTTAGTAGTTATAGTGTATATATTGTTAACAGGCTAATGTTAGTTTTGTGCCTGTAACATGCTATAATAATTTTGGGATTGTAATGGACTTGTTTATGAAGCTAAAATCGCAAGTGCAATAATTTTTCTAGTTTTTAGGAATTTATTTTTTGAATGAAAAAAAAATTATCTGCCAACAGAAGATACTTTTCTTTTGCAATTTCAACTAGAAATAAGCTTAATAATCTTTAAGTTTGTTGTAACCTTATTGTAAGAAATGACCAATATGTTCAGCTAGATTCAAGAATATTTAAATTGCCAAGAGGTCATTTTTCGCAGTGCAAAAATGCTGCTTCCTGTGACTTTATTTAAAATGGAGAAGGGAAAAGATGGAAAATTGGAGAAAGGTAAAAGAGAAAGGACCAGGAGATTGCAATTCCAAGTTATAGTATTTTGACAAACTATTAAGGATAAATAACACATCCGTACTTACAGCCCAAGTCTGGATCACACCCTCTCTGCTCAGATCCCCAGGCAGTATACATTATTCTGCTTTTCAGACTGAGCGTACAGCCTTAGTGTTGAGAGTTTAGAAAAAAGAGCTTTTGAGTGACTTGGTGGAAAACCCGGAAAGCATGTTCACACTCACACTTTTTTCTAAAAAAAACATTCTTCAAACACAACATTCCTATCAGAACAGCAAAACAGCCTCCGACTTCCTAACAGAAAGGCCTATAAACACAACATCGTTCAAAATTCAATATAGTGTGATGTTAGTTTCACATTCGCTGTACTGGAAAAGTCTTATGCTCTTATAGTCATATGTCATATACTGTATGTTATGTACGTAATGTAACACCTTGACAGGTTTGGAGAATCTCTACCAACTCACACGGAACAGGAAGTATGAGCTGAGAGTGGACCTTCAGGATTTTGATGGAGTTTCAGTTTATGCTCAGTATTCATATTTCTCTATCGAATCTGAAGCTGAGGGCTACAGACTCCACGTTAGCGGCTTTACCAATGGAGGCGCAGGTGAGGAGGAGTGAATGCATGGATATAATTTGGAAACCCATGATAATGCTGCTGAAACAGGCTTAAAATGCCATGCTAATAGACACCTTTATAATTCTTAAAATTACCTTCCTGTAATGATAATATTCATTTTTAAGATGATGATGTAAGGCTTTTTAATTAAACCTGGAAAACTCTGTCCCCATTGATGGCTGTTTATCTACAGGAGATTCTCTTGAAACAAGCAATGGGCAGAAATTCTCTACCTTTGACAAAGACCAGGACACTAATGAGGAGGGAAGCTGTGCTAAATCCTACCTCGGGGCTTTCTGGTACAACAAGTGCCACCATGCGAACCCTAATGGGATATACCTGTGGGGACGTGACGCGACACACTTTGCCATTGGTAATGTGTGGTATCATTGGAAAACCTATGATTATGGTTTAAAGTTCATCACTATGAAGATCAGACCTGTGCCTGTAGCACAATGATGCGTTTCTGTTATTAACATCAGTATTGTTGTTTGAAGTGGTGGTGGTTTCTTTCATTCTCTCTCTCAGTTTAAGTGTATTGTAGAATTGTAGGCCCATTTGACACAGTGATATTTGTTTGTTGAATACTGTCTTCTCATGTTCTCATATCATTACTGTATTTTTTTTTATCATATTATTTTGCGGAAGTTCATAAATATGTGCATATATATCTACTTATTGGTGCTCATGTCTTTCTTAATATTGTAAGAAAATAAGTGTATAATATACAGATTCCAACATATTTTCCCAGGGAACTGATGAACTAATGAATATAGGTGTACAGATACAGAATATAGGTCTGTGCTTAATTTACATTTAGAAATGCAAATTTTCTTATTAGTACATAGTGTAAAGTGTGTGTGAAGAGGATGTAGTGAGCAGAACACCTGAACAAGATGGCCATGAATGGGGAAGACCAATGTCCTCTTACTTTATTTTTGGTGATGGACAGAAGGGTTGTGGAATAGGGAATATAGAATAACAGAGGCATCTTCCATGGACTTTTTCCACCATCTTATTTTGAGGCTTGAGCTGACCTCTTGTCATGTGGTACCCCATAAATTAGGCCATGAGTAGCATATTGTGGGCTGATGGTGAGCCCTGCCCAAGGTGGCATAAGTGGTCCAGATGATTAAATGAAAAATGGCATAATCTTCATTGGCTGCCCTGCATTGCTGGTGTGATAAGGCCACAGCACAATGTCCATTAGCAACTGAAAAGTGTCTGGGGCCCTGTGGAGCCTGAAAGGCATATCCTGGTACTACAGTACCTTTTCATTGGCATATTCCTGAAATGCTAGTATTAATAAGCTGTTTTGCTGTCAAAACACACATGCCACCCATTTTTAAACAAGAAAAAAAGAAAAAAGAAAAAAAAACACTAATGTTACCAGCTAATGGAAACTCTTGTCCAGATATTCCAGTGCCAACATGACAGGCATTTCAATGAAAAAAAAAAACATACAGTCTACTTTCGCATTATGGGTGTCCCATTTAACATCCCATAATGGGATTATTTTGTGCTAGCACTGGGGCAAAGTATACACAGGATATACACCAGGATTTCCTTGGCAGTATCATAGGTGACTTGGCAGGATTACAGGTTGGTGTCCCTTGGATAGCAACCTAGTTGAAGATTCAGAATGGTATAGGTGGAGACCTGGGTGGCTACTTTCCCAGTGCCAAAGTGGTGAGGGCGAACTCCAGGGCATTGATCACAGCCCCTGTAATGGATGGAGCACATACCCTGATGAAACTGGGAGAAAAGTTAATCTGGACATGTGCTCTGTTCCAATTCTGTGATGCTAGTTAGAAAACATGCTGATATTCTCTCATAATAAGTTGTTGCTATTGGTGATTTTATCATCGGTGTTATCAGCAGTTAGTCGTTCATCCCACATTCCTTACAGTCAATCTGCTGACTTTGTTCCAACATTATCAATCAGACATTGAGAGTAGACATTGGGTAGGACAGGGAAATAAGTTTATGGGGTTTCCAGTACTCATTAAATATAGCTTTGAGTACAAAGTACAGTATTATCATCTGATTATAAATTTCTGTTAAGAATTGCTTCTGGAATTTTCCTGCATACACACACACACACACACACACACACACACACACACACACACACACTTAAATTAGGAGTTCTGAAGTCCAACAGGGTTTAAAAGTGTGAGAGGATGTCCAGAGGATCAGAGAAACAGGAGGTAAGTTACATTTTTGGTTTTTGTATGGTGGGATCTTTTTACAACATGTTTGTTATCCTGAAAGTTAAATAATTTGTAGTTCTTCCCGAAATTCTAACTTTTCAAATTAATTTTCAAAATGTTAAAGCTGTTTAAATTGATGGTTTAGGTTTAGAAACTGAACCTCTGCTTCAGAATCCAGCTGTGTTTTGTGAACAACTAGAGGAGGCTAAAATGATTGTAAATTATAGTAGTGTGAGTTAATTCAATTAAATTTTTATTTTATTTGTATAGCGCTTTAAACAATTGACATTGTCGCAAAGCAGCTTTACATAATCAAAAGAATTATTTCAATTTGTAAGAAATGTGAATGGATATGAAACAAAATGATAAAATTGTCCCTGATGAGCAAGCCGAGGACAACAGCTAAAGTGGCAAGGAAAAACTCCCTGAGATGGCAATAAGAAGAAACCTTGAGAGGAACCAGACTCAACAGGGAACCCATCCTCATCTGGGTGATAACGGATAGCAGGGATCCAATCGAATGTGCTTTGTATATTATTTTATAATTATGTTATTTTTATATTCTTTGGGTGATACCGTATTAAGAAATAACACGTCCTGGACAAAACTTTATCCGTCACAAAATTTTATTTGTCACATACACAACATGTCACATTTTAACGATACAACCGACCAGTATGATATGCAGTGAAATGCTAACAGGACTTTGTGACCTAAAAAAGAAAATAAGAGCGTCAAATACCAATAGAAAAGAATGTAAAATATAAAAGCTACAATATGAAATAATTCTGTTACAATAAAATAAAGTATACACTAAAAATATGTAAACATTTACAAAGTGTAAACTGCATAAATAAAGTGTATAAAGTATATGAAATGTGTGCAATGTGTAAACAGAAGCAGTATGGGTGGTGATAGAGTGTGAAATGAAATGATGAACAGCAGTAGTATTGTCCATCAATAGTGTCCTACGCAATGTACAAGGAAACATAGTAAATCTAGTCAGTACTATGTGGAGTTCTGGTTAAGAGTCCGTAAAGGCTGCATGAAGAAGCTTCTCCTCAGTCTCTCTGTGTTGTCCTTCGGGGAGTGGAGAATCTTCTCTTTTAATCTGGAGGAGTTTTCTATAATTCTGCCCCCTGAAATCTGTCACTATGTCGTGTAATGTTTCATACACATGCACTGTATCACTGTGTGTTGTATCTCATTTTCCAGAACATGATGTTTTCAGTGTTTTCAGTGGTCTGGACTCTCCTGTTCCCCCTGCTGGTTGAAAGTACCCCGATTTCTCAGGAACTGTTCCCTGCAGACTGCTCTGATGTCTACGCTAACGGACACACTCATTTAAATAATATTCACAGGTCTGTGCCTAGTTCTTCCAGTTTTGATACTTACTATCTAGTTTTAATAGTCAGTAAAAAATAACCTCTTTTAATACTATTATTTTATATAATGTTTAGCACAGTTACAGCAATGTGCCTATTATAGTTCAAAAAACATAAAAAAGCTCAATTCTGCCCCCATGTGGTCATACTGATTACACTTTATTGAAACTGACACTTTTTAGGCTTGCTTTTTGTCATTTTCTTTCTCTGTTTCTTTCCTTTTTCATTCTTTCGTTCCTAAAATATTTGAGTACTACACATTTCTACTGAATTATATTTCACTTTGCACTTTAACATAATCTTTTATTAATCTGATTTTTCTTTTACCTCCAGGATTAGAAAACCTCTACCAGCTCACACGTAAGAGGAACTATGAGCTGAAGGTGGACCTGCAGGACTTTGATGGAGTGTCGGTTTACGCTCAGTATTCTTCTTTTTCTGTCGAATCAGAAGCCGAGGGCTACAAACTCCATGTTAGCGGTTTCATCAATGGAGGTGCAGGTAAGGGAGAGTGAGAGATGTGAAGATAACTAAATAATCTGTATTCTGTAGTGACACCATCTGTAATCTGCAGGTAATTCTATGGCAACAAATAATGGACAGAAATTCTCCACTTTTGATAAAGACCAGGACACACATATACAGCGGAACTGTGCTAAATCCTTCCTCGGGGCTTTTTGGTACAGTAATTGCCATAATTGTAACCCTAATGGGATATACCTGTGGGGACGTGATGACACTCTTTACGGCATTGGAAATATGTGGGCACGTTGGAGAGGCTATGATTACGGTCTTAAATTCATCGCTATGAAGATCAGACCTGTGCCTGTAGAACAATGATGTGTTTCTGTTATTAACATTAGTGTTGTTGTTGAGTGTTGGAGGTTTCTTTCATTCTCTCTCTCAGTTTTAAGTGTAAATTTCTAGATTTATTAAAGCATTTAGCCAGAACACAAGAATTTGAAGGAACCAGATTTTTTATTTATTTTTTATTTTTTTTTTATTTACCTTTATTTAACCAGGCAAGACAGATTAAGAACAGGTTTCTTATTTACAACTGTGGCCTGGCATATTCTTATGCAATTAAAAATAAAATGCAGGATTTGAAGCAATCTGTTGTCGATATTTGTTTTTAAACAGATAAACGGTAAGTTTTTTCCAAAATCTAGTGGAAAGCCTTACCAGCAGAGTGGAGCACATTATAATAACACAGGGGAATATATCTGGACTGGGATATTCAGAAAGCACTTATGTAGCATATGAATGGCGAGATTAATGGACATACAGAGGGCATGAGTGAAGAAGAGTCATAGATTGTGATTAAAAAAAAAAATTAATCACATTGGCACAATGTAGCAGAGCACCTTGCTCAATGACCAATGGCCAGTCTTCTGTGAGAGATTGCTAATGTAAAATCATGTGAGATTGCTAATCTAGTCAACATGCGTGTTGTGGATTTATAGATACCAATACTATGACCTATTTTCTCAGCTGCACCAGGCTTATTTAAATGACTCCCCTATTTCCTGTTATACTTTTTCCAGTGTAAAATATTATCGGAATTCTTAGTGGTTATTATATTTACTGAGTTATGTGCATCCATATTGCCTTGTATGCTTAAACAATAAAATCATCCAATGTTCATTAAACATTTAAATCCAACTGGACCTATATAAACACTGTCATTTTATATAAGATTTATAAAACACTGTGAAATAATTACTGTGAAATTTGCAGTTTAGCTGCTGAAATCACAGATATCCAAAACACAGGTGCTTGGATTGCTTGTAACAGTTTTTAAAAAATCAAAGCAGTTCTCAACAATTCATTGGGAATTTTTCTGTGTAGTCAATCAACACTTTAAATTCAGTGTTTCATCAACAGTCACAAGTGACAAGCCATTGATTCCCATCCTGGAACAGTCCAGGGTTCTAACTGAACCATGACTGAAAGACTAGATAAACATTGTTTTACATCCGGTATGATGAACGCGGACGTGACTCTGGCAGACGAGCTGAACACATTCTATGCTCGCTTTGAGGCTGCAGCTAAATACGCTAGTGATGCTAATGCTAGCGGCGCTAACGGCTACAGACAGAAAGACACTTCCAGCACCGGAAGTGCGTTCATCATCTCCGAGCATGACGTGAGGAGAGCCTTCAAGAGAGTGAACACCAGGAAAGCAGCAGGAGCAGACAGCATCTCAGGTCGTATTCTCTATGCGCAGACCAGCTAGCACCTGTGTTCAACCTCTCTTTATCTCAGTCGGTGATCCCCACATGCTTCAAAGAGTCCATCATTGTTCCTGTCCCAAAGTAACCTCATCCTGCTTCCCTCAACGATTATCACCCTGTAGCCCTCACCTCAGTGCTTTGAACAGCTGGTATGCGGGGAGGTGTAAAAAAATGTTTTATCATGTGTAGCCTGTCTGATGTCCAAACCAATCACCAGAAGCCTGGAGGATACCTAAAACCAGTAGTAGCGACTTACCCATGGGAGTTTGCAGGAGACTTCATCATTTCTTCACTTCCTGACACACTGAATCCATTACAGTTTGCATACCGCCCGAATTGCTCTACAGATGATGCCATCTCTCATCTCCTCCATACATCACTCACTCACCTGGACACAGAATTATGTTAAAATGCTCTTCATCAGAGCTACAGCTCAGCATTTAATACCATAATTCCCTCCACACTCACCACCAAGCTGGGGCACCTAGGACTCAGCTCATCTATGTGTCAGTGGATCTCCAACTTCCTAACTGGCAGACCACAGGCAGTAAGGATGGGCGGACA
>JAQQZT010000010.1:1003602-1019695 GCA_030068275.1 Clarias platycephalus | reverse complement strand
ACCAGACTCAACAGGGAACCCATCCTCATCTGGGCGAAACAGATAACAGGAAATGATCTGCATTAATACTGTGTGTTTCAGCATTTAAAACACAGAAGAGCATCCTGAACCTTAAAATGATTCAAGTTGTTCCAATTATTGATTATTGCCTTTTTTAAAGCTCATGTAGCTCTATTACCAGTATAGCATTCTTTCATCTCAGAAATATTGCCAAGATATGAAAAATAGTGTCAGTACATGATGCAGAAAAAAATTGAATGTGCTTTTTACTACAGTATAGTGCCTTACTGTCTGGATGATCAAGGTGCATAAACAAGCTCCAGTTAGTCCAGACTGCAGATGTAGGAGTCCTCAGAAGAACCAGAAGATATGAGCATATCACCCCTATCTTATCCACACTGCATTGGCTCATTACACAGTAAGATTTGAAGGGGATCATCTGTTTAAAAGCACTTATTTCTCATCACCTTGTCGCATTGTTACAGTATTAGTCTTAAACTGATCCTGTCCCGACTCCTTCATAAGCCACTGGAATTAAAATGAGTGCATATATTTCGCACACAAATAAATTCACACAGTAACTAATCAAATAATGAGTTGATATGGTGTTTTCAATGGTTACAAGATGGAGCGGCTTCACGTAACCTGTTTGTTGAAGACTGATGTTCGATGTAATTATGACTGGTTATGATAATTAAAATGGAAGCTTTGTCAAATCATAATGCTCAAAGTCATGCATGATATGCTGAACCTTACAGTGCCATTTTACTGGATGTCACTGCCTACGCCCTATACAGCTTTATTTATTAAACATACTGTATGCTTTAGAAACAGAATACTTTATTTAGCCATAATGCAGCTCGAAACTATTGTGATATTTTAGGTATTTTGACAGATGGCCTTATCTAGACTGACTTACTTTTTTTTTTTTTTTTTTTAATCTCATTATACATCTGAACAGTTGTTGAGCAACTTGGTGGTTGTGGGATTTAAAATCATAGTCCAAAGCTTTAGCCACTTAGCTGCATTGTATTTGTGGAATTCTGGTTCTCAAAACATATTTTTGTATTCTGACCTGATTAAGAAGCCACACCAAGAGGGAAAACAAACCAGGATACTTTTCATACACTTTTCATATATATGCATACAGACCCACAGCCACACACACACACACACACACACACACACACACACACACACACACACACACACACACACCCCCACACACACATACACACACTAAAGACTGAAAGTATTACATATGTAATTATACCCTTACAAAGAAAATATATAGAATTCTTATGAATTAGGCATATTTTAGTTGTTTTTTTTTTTTCTTAAATAATCCTTATTTAAATATCTACATACATAAAATGTCCCAAAATATTATGACCATTTACAAGTGAAGTGAATAATACTGACAACAGCACCTGGAAGTGGGTGGAATATATTCGGAAGCAAGAGAACATTCTGTCTTTGAGTTAATGTTTTAAATGGAGCTGCATAGCTGCAGACCAGTCTGGGCGCCCACGCTGAACTGTGACCATCACCAAAGCACCTACAATGGGCACGTGGGACCACAGAGCAATGAAAGAAGGTGGCCTGGTCTGACGGAGAACATTTTCTTTTACATTATGTCAATCACTTACCTGGCCATTCGACACCACTATGGGACTAACAGATGCACTATGGGAGAAAGTTGAGTGAGTGGAGGTATTGCGATGCTCTGAGCAATGTCCTGCTGGGAAACCTTGAATCCTGCCATTCATGTGAATGTCACTCTGACACACACTACCTACCTAAACACTGTTACAGAACTAGTTACAGTGGAACCTTGGATTGCAAGTAACTTTGTCTGTGACCATTTTGCAATATATGCAAAATATTATTTTTTTTAAATAAAATGTAACTTGTCAAACAATTGAGATCTTGATATGCATGTACTATAGTACGTACTGTAAGCACTTTGTCTGCTGGGCATCACATAATCTCAACTGAGCCAATGGTTTTTCTGTCTCTCTCGGCCTCTGGGATTGTGGGTAATCGTCTCCAATGCTCAGTCTCAGTGTGAGTGTCATTCATATAGTCAACATCAGTTTGAACGTGTACTGTTTAAAATAACATTGTGACGACATGTGTGTGCACGCAAATCTTAAGAGACTATAGTTTAGTAACTGTACTGCAACAACGGCCCACGTGAAGAAAAAAAAGTTTAAAAGTTTTCAAAGGTAAAGTGCGGGTTAATTTGTTTTATTTAATATTTTGTATTACCTAATTTTATATAAATATTAAGTTATGTTATATTAATTTTATACAAATATTTTTCCATTATTTCTTATGGGGAAATTTGGTTTGATATATGAGTGTTTTGTATTACAAGTACATTTCTGGAACTAATTATGATCTTGGAATCCAAGATTTAACTATACACGCTTTCATGGAGATCGTGTTCCCCAATGGCAGTGTCCTTTTTCTGCATAACTTACGACCTGAGGGTCTTAAAGGATCTGCTGCGAATGGCTTGAGGTCAGATATCACACACTCCTTCAGTGGTCTAGTGGAGTCCAGGCTTTGATGGGTAAGGACTGTTTTGGTGGCAAAATGGGGAATATTTAATATGTGGCCAGTGGACATATTATTATTGCTGATCGGTTTATAGAAAATAGCTGTGATGTCAACACAACTATAAACAGACAACCAATAGATGGAGTTTACTGATTCCTCTTGTGCTTCCTTTCTCCACTTTGAAACTCTGACCTATCCTGATTTTGCCTGTTTGTCGATTTCTTTCTACATACGTTACTCCGGTGTTTGTTCAGTCCCTTGGTAGTTCAATACTGGACTACTGCAACTCACTCCTGGCAGTTCTGCCTCTGTCCAAATCTGGTCCCTGCGGCTAATCCAGAATGCAGATGCATGTCTCATTTTTAACATTCCTAAATTGTCCCACACTACCCTACTTCTCCGTTCCCTTCACTGGCTTTCTATAGCTGCCTGCATTAAATTCAATACACCAATGTCTGTCTACAAAGCTAAAAATGGCCCAGCACCCATTTACCTTTCAGCTCTATTCACACCCTGCATCACACCATGTTCCCTCTGCTTCCTCGACTGGGCCCACCATGTCTCAGAGATGAAGGAAGACAATCATCTAGACTGTTTTCTGTTCTGGCACCTAGGTGGCGGAATGAACCTCCTCTAAAGTAATCATCCACCCTGCCCACCCACCTAAAAAACTACCAACTTTCTTCTTTGTTTTTCGGCTGTCCCCTTTCAGGGATCGCCACAGCGAATCATCTGCCTCCATCTTTGCTCTGCATTCTTTTATCTCACACCAACTAACTTCTTGTCCTCTCTTACTACATCCATAAATACACAACATTCTTCCACCACTTTGTTCTCTGCTCTACCTTTGTCCTCTTCATCTTCCTCATTTTACACACCACCATTCTGGGTTGTCTGGCTACACTCTCCCCTACCAATACTTTGCAGTCACTGATCATTTTCAGATTTCAATGTCGAAATGTGCTTTTGCCTCCGCTCTTATATGTCACGCTATGTTCTTGCCATTTCTGGAAGACACTATTCCATTTTCTTTGCAAAGTCCACCACCGTCTGTCCTTCTGCGTTCTTGAAGACCAAACCTGCCCATTACATTCTCATTGACTGTGCTCCCTTCCACAAACTGTCCAAATATGCCCCAATCACCACCACTCTCTCACCTCTAGGGATGCTCTGCATCACTTCATCTAACTCACTCCGGAATCTGTTTTTCTCTTCTAACTCACTGTGACACATTCTAACTACATCTAGGCCCAAACCACTAACAACATTGAGCATCACACCTTCAATTTCCAGCTTCAGACTTTCAGATCATTCCTTGCAAACTCCTCTTTCAGGAGAACTCCCACACCATTGTATTCCTATCCACACCATGGTAAAACAACTTGAACCCTGCTCCTAAGTTTCTAGCCTTGCTACATTTCCACCTGGTCTCCTGGACACACAATATATCCACCTTTCTTCTCTGAATCATGTCAACCAACTTTCTTGCCTTCCCTGTCATAGTGATCAATGGTTTTCCAAGATGGTTGGAAAAAAAATTGTGTGTAAGAGTATCTAGAAGTAAAAAAAAAAAAAAGATACCCAATGCTCAAAAGTGTGGACACCTTCTAATTCCGTTGTCTTTTCTGATTAATTAATTCTACATTTTAAAAAATGCTGAAGGTGTCCAAAATTTATATTGATATGGATCTGCTACTTCTGCTCTGTAAAGCTTCATAATCGCTCTAATCTGAGGTGCTGTTTATTAATTTTTTATTTCTGAGGCTGGTAACTCTAAATGAACGTCTTCTCTGCAGCAGAGGAAAGTTTTTGTCTTCTTTTCCTGGGAAGGTCTTCATGAGATCCAGTTTCATCATGGCTTGATGGGTTTTACAAATACACTTGACAATACTGTTCTTGCAAGAAGTGACCAACAGCTGACCTTCATGTCACAACTTACTTACTGTACATACTTACAACTTAACAACTTACTGTTGGCGTTGGTTTTGTTGTTACATAATTCCATATAGTATGTGTTATTTCACCAAGTCTCCAGACTTGTTTTAGAATTTAGACAATAAATCACAAAGTGAAAAACATTTGAAGGTGTGTCCAAACTTCTGACTGATACTGTATAAAGTGTGTTGGTTATACACTTGCAATCTATTTAAAGGCCGCATGAACACAATGTTAATTCCTCATCCAGTTCCACCGGCTGTACTAGAAAGGCCACGAAATGCTGCATCAAATCAACATATTAGCCATTTCTCTTAGATTACTTTTGTATATTTATCACACCATCACTCTTTGGAAGTCTTTGGCCTTTCTGTGTGTGTTCAATAGTTTTTTTGTCAAATAGTTTTTTTTTTGTCACATACACAACCATAGACATTATGATATGCAGTAAAATGCTTACATGATTGTTTGTGACCTTGAAAAGGAAAATGAAAGTACGTAGGAGGCAAAATGCTAATAGGAAAGAATAAAAATATATAAAATCTACAATTTTGTTTTGTATATAAAAACATAAGAATATAAAAAGAAGGTAAGAACTGTATAGATAAACTGTATGTGGACTGTACATCAGCAGCAGTATGGCGTGGTCATGGAGCATGAAATAGAATAATGAGTAGCAGTGATATTGTCCATCGTTAAAGTGCAGTAGTGCAATAGTAGTCCTCTTTTGTATGTAAACATACACCAGGATGTATAAACATATATGTTTTGTCTACTCCAGTCCTTCAGTTCTGCGCGATGTGCAAATTTTAAGTGTGGTTGGTTTAGGTGTGTTCCAATGCATGTGTGAAGGAATAGCCTATGTTGATAATGCAAAACTTGAATAAGAATTTTTCATGTTTGAATTATATTCATCACATTAAGTATATAATATTTTATACATTTGCATGTTTGCTGTTGTCTTTTTGTGTATTGAACTTAATAAAACATTTGTAAAATCTGTATAAAACACTAATTTCCTGTAGAAAATCTTGGTTTTAAGTGATGAGATTACAGTATCCAACTGATATCCAGTTACAGTAACCATACTGGTGCATCCATATCTGTATATGATTTCTGATTCAGTTTTAAAAACTCTGCATGTGAATCCTCTACTGGATGTGGGTATCATACTGGAAAGTGTGTCACCCCTTTATAACGTTCTTAGACACATATGGGACTCAGTGATGGGTTTCGTTTATCAGCAAGAGAATTTTATCAGACTAAAATAATACTTAGTGCCCATATTAATGAAGAGTATATATGGATCTGCTTTGCGTGTTGCCCTTTTAAGTTTTTCTATATGTACATGTCATGTAACATGCATGCATCCACAGCAAGGTGTTCACATTAAGTGTACAGGCAAAGCTTATCATTTTTATCCCTCTAATATCAGCTTTAAGAAATGTCCTGTCATTTAAAAAGAAACAAAAGAATGCACTCGGCATTGCCAGGTTCCGAGAAGCAACCAAAAACAATTGTGGAATGTAGACTAACGACACACATCTTGTAAACAAAATGTTACTTCCTTATAGGATAAAAACACGTGAACATATTTCATTACAAAAAAAATTTACTTGGCACTTGGTTTCGCATACCTGTTTAATTTGTGCACCAACCCACCCACGATAGAGCCTACGAAGCTACACTGGGCTTAGTATAAAAGACACACGCAGCTAGGTGGAAGCATTTGCTCCTCAATCACTGGAATTGTTCTGTTCTACACACACAGGCAAGTCATTTTACATCTGCTTCATTACTTTCAGTACAGTTACACTTCAGTTCTGATTAATTGGTCAGACGGTGTTGATGGATTCTCTCTAACAGCAGCTCTGACAGTAGTGCAGGTTTATGTTAACGCACTCATTCTGATAGAGTTTTCTGTAAGGAGAAATGCTGTACTGTATGTTAGTGTAACATTAGTTTCCAGTCTCAGTGTTTTGTACCAGTCAGACGTAAAGCTTTAACATCTTCAGCAGTACAGAGGAGTTTACGCTTCTTTGTGGTTTCTCTGTGACATGATCAGCTTTGATTGTTTAATCTCAATAACTTCAAAAGAGCGAAAAATAAAGACAGTCTGATGTTTAAGAAAGTGTTTGTAGCTGCTATAATGTGTGACCACAAGATGAACCTGAACATGTTTCCCCGGCAGATAAAGCTTCTATATGAGCTAATGTTATTTAATTAATGAAAATTGTAACTTTTCATAATTCGTTATGGTGGAAGAGGAATAAAACGCTTTTGGCATGCTGTTATGGAAAAATAATCAACTTCACTGTATAACAATAACTGTATAACACATCTCTCTCTCACACACACACACACACACTCACACACACACACACACATGCTTAGCAAATGTTATAGCTGTATGTTGTCAGTTAATAATTTAACAAATTTCATGAAATTCAAATCTATTTCAAAGTTAATTTGCCACATACACAGTCATACACAGTGTGATATGCAGTGAAATGTTTTTACAACCGCCCATGACCTCAAAGTTAAAAATAAAAATATTCAAATTAAGAATATGTAAAATATGAAATAAAAATTATATAATAAAAATTATACAAAATATAGAAAACATTTAGCTGTAAAAATTTGCACTGTGTACAAGTAATCAAACAGAACTGAAAGCAATGTCCAGTCATAGACATTTGTCCAGAACAGAGTGCAAAATTCCAGGTGTGCAAAATGTAGACCGTGTGCAAACGAGTGTTAAATGTGAGGTTTAAATGTAATATTTTAATGATTGCTGCATTTTATTTTACAGAGAAGAGCAATGAGGGCCTTCACTATGCTGGTGAGCAGGTTTTCTCCTCCATTAGTTCTCAATAATGTCACATATTATTTCTACCTTATAATATGTGACTTAATGTGATTTAATTAATTAGTAATATCATATTATATGCAATTGTAAAGCAGAGAGGTAGTGTACAGTAGCACTGCTGGATCCGGTGCCTCTGGGAATTATTCTGATCTTATGTCCCTTAAATCAAAATAAACATTTCAAATTGTTTTGTATCACTTCAACATGACAGATCTATAATATTCAAAAGCAAGAAACAGTTTTGGAGATATTCTTGTGTCACATATCTGCCCGTGATCATTCTGCGTCTGCAGAAATCGAATCTCAAGACATTTTTTGTGAAACTTCACCAGACACTAATATGTTATAATCTCTCTCTCTCTCTCTCTCTCTCTCTTTCTCTCTCTCAGGGCTGGTGCATGCTCGCGCTGCTTCTCCCCTCACTCAGTGCTGCAGGTCCTGTGCTTCTCCTGCCTCAGGACTGTCAGGAAGTCTACAGGAGTGGGGTTAATGTTAGCGGAGTGTACACCATCTACCCCTCACCCTCCACCCCGGTAGATGTGTACTGTGAGATGAGCTGTGCTAGTGATGATGTGCAATTCCATGGATGGACAGTAAGAGACTTGTTTGTTTGGTCAGCTAGTACTTTGGTTTATGATTTACACTTTTAGACCTGTTGACCCAGAATAGGACTCATATGTAGTAAAAACAAAGTGAACAGTTAATCAATGAATAAAATGATAATCAATTAATTAATAAATGTAATAATCTGTAAGGGAGGTTGTCTCAATGTACAATGTTAGCTCAAGTGAAACAAACACTGATTTTATTTCTTATTGATTAACTCAATGCTCCCCATCTATTTATTTATTTATTTATTTATTTGTTTTAATTATTTTTTTATTTATTTGTTTGATCTGGCTAAAAAAAGCAACAAAAAAAAAGAGCCTTTATGCCCAGTCTGCCATGTTTTCATTGGTTCAGTTTTTTTTATCTTCTTAAAAGTGATGCATACAGACACCGAAATTCGATGCACAGTGACTAAGTGAGTGGAAAGGTGAGACTTTCTTCAGACATGGCTTAAAGATGAAAGCTGGGGTCAATATACTGCATTTAGCAAAAATTCTAGCACAGTCAGTAAAATAAATATAGCTGAAGTACCAGGATGA
This sequence comes from Clarias platycephalus, assembly GCA_030068275.1. Taxonomy (NCBI): domain Eukaryota; kingdom Metazoa; phylum Chordata; class Actinopteri; order Siluriformes; family Clariidae; genus Clarias; species Clarias platycephalus. The sequence goes on along the minus strand of JAQQZT010000010.1, from coordinate 1,011,178 downwards.
TGCAGATCTTCAAAATGCATTTTCACGAACTCTCTCTCTTTGTATAATATGATCCATGATTCTGGATTTTAAATCCATCTCAAACATCCACATTTGGACTTGTTCTGATAGACCAACAAAATGTGGTCGACAAAGTGCTGAAATTTTGGTCTAACACAGATATGTACAGAATGTTTAAACAAGCTGATGAATCGAATGCAAAATGAAAAGTCAAATTCTCTCTCTATCTTTCAGGTGATTCAGAGGAGAATGGATGGAAGCGTGGGTTTCAACAGGAATTTCGAGACGTACCAAGGGGGCTTTGGGGACAAGAATGGAGAATACTGGCTGGGTGAGATGAATATATATTGGCCTAGTTCCAGAGGTTCCTGTTCAGATTATCACATTTTATTGGAACTCTAACTCACAACAACGTACCTTCTCAGGTACACCTGTATCAGCCACACCCACTAAACCATGCCCCATCTTAGCCAAGCCAATTAATCTCGCCTCCCCTCCATGCATTTTATTTATGATTTTAAAAGAGGGTGTTTTGAGATTTCAGTGGAATAATTTGCATAACTGTATCTTGTGTAAAGCATGTAATTTCCTTGTACATGCCACATAAATCATGAGCAGTGTGGGTGACAAATGAGATGGAATTTATTGCTTCATTGATGAAACCCCTGTGACCTGGGAATTGGCCTTTAAAGATTGAAACATGATGCATGACCCAACTCCAGTGTAATCTTTACTGTACACCTGTACATCCTGTGTGCTCACATTGGATATCTGCAGGTTTGGACAACCTGTACCTGATGACCAACAACAAGCTGTATGAGCTACAAGTTGACCTGGAGGACTTTGATGGACTGAAAGCATCTGCTGTCTACACAACTTTCATTGTGGGCCCAGAATCTAACACCTATACCCTTCAAATCGGTGGCTTTATAAACTTTGGAGCAGGTGAGAGATCAGATGAGTGTGGATGTGAGTTTGTTTCAAATATGAGTGCATGTGTGTATAATAACCAGTGATTCTGTCTACAGGTGATTCTCTCTATTATCAAAATGGACAGAAATTCTCCACCTACGACAATGAAAATGCTAATTATGGCTATTACTGTGCTGGACTTTACCAAGGAGGATTTTGGTACAATGGCTGCTTCTATACAAACCCCAATGGCTTATACATGGGGAGCCCATACAGCTATTCTGTTCCTTATTATTATTATTATTATTACTCTTATTACTATTCCTCGACCCCTGGTATTGTGTGGGGCTCTTGGAGAGGCTGGAATTACTCCCTCAAGGGAATCACTATGAAAATCAGGCCTTTGTCTTAAACGCATGGAAAAGCTGAGAATGCTCACCCTGGAAATAAAACAAAACTACAAGCTTCTGGTTTATCAAAGTGATTATGTTTGAACATGTATGTCTCTAATCAAGTGCATTATGAAAAGAATAAATAATAGATTTCTGCTTTTATGCTTTTCTCTGTCCAAGTACAAGATAATAAAATGTGTGGTGGATATTGTATGTATTTCTTAACCATATAATTAAATGAATCCTAGCAGTACCAGTACATTTTGTTTATCTGCTATTTACAGGTGAATTAGTCACATTTCATATGTACATTCTCTCGATCTAGCAGGGCATTGATCTTCTGCTAGTTGAGTTTAGCAAATTCTCTGATGCTTATTAGTATACAGTCTTAGTTTAAACATTATAGTAGCTATTGTAGCAAGAGTTGGATGATGTGCCTACAGTATGTGCCTAAGTAAGCTTTGCTACTAAATGTTACACAGCAGTAAATGTAGCATTTGCATGAGACAAAACAAAGAAAATCAAAGAAAAACATAAGACACATTATACTATGACCCTTGTTTAACTTAAAGTTATACATAGCTTGTTTAATAGTGAAGAAAGTAAGAGCATTTTCACACACACACACACACACACACACACACACACACACACACACACACACACACACAATGTGATGAGAACTCGCAGGATAGGGACTAAACAGTTGTGTGTCCAGGAGAAGATCACATGTTAGTGAGACTCAGCAGAAAAAAAGGCTTCAGTTTGCTAGGAAGCATAAAGATTGGTCATATTAAATGACTCATATGGTTGAGGCTTTCTTCACTGATGACTTGGCTGTACTGTAGTACTCAGATTGGAAGGAATAATTCTAACACATTTACAGAACAGGAGGTCTGGACCCTGTCAAACAATTCCTACAACCACTCACTCTTGAGACATCATGATAATGAGATTGTGACAGACAATCCACAAGACACATGGACACAGTTATAATATCATTACAATCTTCAAAACAACATCCAGACAAAATGTCTTTCTATAAATGTGTCTTGCATTGTGTACATACTGTCAAACATCCTGTAAAGCACATAACGACTCAAACCATAAAAGTCCCGAGAGTGACCGCGGAAATTTAACATGAAAAAGTCAGGAAAACATTTTAGCTTGAGAGTGTATTTCTATAATCATGCCCTGAATGGAAATTCACACTCCTATTCTAACGGGGACAAAGATAAAAGTAAACTATAACATTCAACTTGCAACTAGTAGACCAGTTTCACTGTGCTCTCAGTTGAGCCCAGCCTAACCCATTTAAAGCATCATGAGATAAAGACTCTCACCTCTTCCCTCTCCCACCCCAGAGTCGGCACTTTACTCAGCACTGAGTTACCTGCACAGTAGTGCTGCTAAAACCTGATGGAAGCATCATAGCAATGGCGTCTGATGGATAAACTAAATCCCATAAGTTGATTGTTAAGAGGATGATTTGGAACTTCATCTTTACCCCTGACCCAACTACTGGAAGGTATCCCTGAAGCAAATCAAAACGTTGTACACAATGCTGTGCAGGTGCTGAAAAGACTTGTCTTGTCTTGAACTGCAATGTTTTATACCTGAAAAAGATGAAAGTGGGACAAGGCACCATAATTACACACACTTGGTCCTGCATGTCAGTTTATCCTCAGGCAGAAGACTGGCAAATATGAAAAGAGATCTGTGGCCCAGGGTAGGCAATAATCTCATTCACAATTACATATTGAATTCCTGTTTACACATTGCACCAATGCACCAGGAAAATTCTTTCACCGCTGCTTAATAGATTATTGTAACCACGTCATGCTGTGCTGAGACTCACAGACCTCACAGGCCAAGGTGCAGAGATATAAACAATCTGCTCATGATCAAAAACATGCAAGCTCATAGGTCAAGCATAATGAACGCAGTGTCTTGGTCAGCTACAAATTACATGTCACAACCTGAACAGAGACTGATGGGAGAACTATAAAAAAAAAAAAAAAAATGCATGACTGAAAGAAGCATGCAACAATGTGGTGATGTCAGTGCGTCAATGGCTGGAAGCAGTTATTGCAAGCAATGGATCCAAAAAGTCCACATTGACAGTGAGAGTAACCCAAACAGGCCAAGTGACAACAACATTCTCAACAGTAGTGATTTTTTTCCTCACTGTCCTCTACACTGTCTCTTCTTGGAGCCCCATATGAAACCTGAAATTCCTCACTCCTGGGCATGGAGGTAAGACTCATGAAGACGTCTGCAAAGTCTGATCACCTCACACAGCACCATACTGTACATACCCCCTTTCCAGTCAGCTCATATAGCCCCCTGAATAATTGTTGAGACCCATCTGCTACACTAAAGTACCAGTCTTGAATTCTATCATGAACGGCTAATTGCAGGCTAAATGCAGATGATGAAAACAAACGCAATAATTATACAGAATTGTAATCTGAACAGGAACACTAAAAGTACCCCAAACAGATCATGTGACAACAAAAGACAAAGACACTGGAAATCTACAGCCTAAACAATAATATGAATTGAGACAGTATTGAACACCTCGTTAGCAAGAATATTCCCCAACAAAATTCTCTGTTGGATGCTCCATCATCAAGGCATTGGTGCAGAGAATGGTCACTGTGGTCAAACTGGGTATGAGGACCGAGCTGTGAATGGAACCTGGCACAGGAACAGACCTTGAACTTGGTATGGGGACAGAGCTTTGGGTGTCAGCATAAAGATCATGAGACTGGGGTGCACTGTGGATACTGTACTGTATGTCTTCCTCAAATCTGCCCAGCTGAATGAGCACAATGTCTGTGTATCCTGGAGGTGTAAGAAATGTACCACCCTCAAACCCACCTTGTGGAAACAGCAGTCAGGAAAATAGGGTGTGGCTTAACCAGAACAAAGTATAATACAGATTAGACACATGATGGCATGGGGCAGGGCATGATTCTAGGTCCTGATGGTATGCAGCCAGTCACAGCATAGCAGGAATCAGGACAAACAGGGCTAACAGGGAGCATTTATAAGCTATTAGAGTTAGCAACAAATATTTTTGAACTTTCATATTTAAGTCCAGTCTTATCATGATTAAGAGGAAGTATTGCAGGAATCATTTCAGGGCTAACCAAAAGAAAGTCAGTGGTTTCTTGGACAAAGACAGGACAAAGTCAATACCACTAATATGTATTTGATAATTCCCCACATCTTACTCCATTTCTTGTTAATTGTATTACCAAGTTTGTAACTTTATTTTGTAACTTAGCAGTTCTAACCTTTTTTTGTGTGTTGTCATTTCTGACGTTTTGACACCAAAATATTCTTATGTGCAAACATACAGTACTTGGCAATAACTTTCTGTTTCTGAATCTGAAGTTCATGTTCATAAAGTTCATGATAACAGGCCCTGCTCCCTCCTGCGAGAGCTCCTGCATCCAATCCACCATTTTAACTTTCCCTAAATACACATATTCTAGTTTTTAAAGGCAGGAACTGAACATAATAATAGGCATATTAATTAACCACACATCCTAATATACATTAAGCTGAATATTTGTATATACAGTACTGTGCAATATACTTGAAGTTAATCTCTACACCCACTGTAGAGACATTTTACTGCACTTCCACTGACATTTGTGCACATGACAAATAAACTTTAAACTTGAAATATGCTCAATTCTGATGATTATATTAGGATACAGGATAAAATAGAAAATGCATTAATGTGAAATTAGTTCAGAGTGCCAATTAAAAAAAACTAAAATATGACCACAATAGCAAAAAAGTTTATAATAAACAATAAGCTAAAAAATATTATCATACTGTAGTTGATAATACATTAGACACTGCCTACTCAATTAACATTAAACTATCTTTAAGAGACATGAAACCAAACTTCAAGGAAATTCTACCTCTTAAATTGTTTATTATTTTATTTTAGAGGCTCAAATCAAGTTACTCAATTCAGTATGATAAAGCAGTAATAATTATTTACTCCTAACATAATTTCATGTAATATTCAAAACATGGAAATACAAAACTTATAAAATATGCAAATCATTTATCATTCAATAAAACAATAAAAGCAAACACCCAAAGGAAGGTGTTCACATTCTGTGTGGAGACAAAGAATAGATTTCTGTATCTAATCTCAGCTTTACAAAACATTCTCTCATTGCAAATCATAATGAAAATGCTCACTGTTCCGAGAAGCAAACAACAGACCTGAGAAATGTGGTCGAGCATCACTTTTGTATTTCTTGTAAATTGAATGTTACTTCCTTAAAGATAAAAAAAAAATGCTTCACATAATTAAGCACATCATGTACTTGAATTTAAGCCAATGTTCTTCATGCCTGTCTACATTCATTCACACAGGATGCTTTATTTATAGTATCATGCACACACACACACACACACACACACACCTTGTTATGTTTAATTATTGTTATTGTCAGTCAATAATCTTTGCACTTTATTTTACAGAGTAAAGCGAGGAGGAGCTTCATCATAGTGAGCAGTTTTTCCGCTTTATTATTCCTTGGTTTAATTCCCTGCTTTAGTATCACACGGTTAAAATTTTTGGCTTAAACAAATAAGATTCTAATATATACCTCAATAATCTACAATGATTAATTAGTTCATGATTCATCTTGTACTAGCCTTGTATTTAATCAGTTAATGTCCCACCTGTGAGGACATGTCTTGATCAACAGAACAGTAGATGTTTATCAGTAAACATGGTTCGTCTGTGTTTTTGCTGTATGCTTTTACACACATTGTTCTTATTTTTCATCTAACTCTTGGTCAAAAATAAATGTGTAGAACTTATTCATGCTTATTCAGACTATTTAGACTATACACTCCATGGTGCTGGCTTCATAGTTTATAGAGCAGGTAAGAGATCTAATGTTAAGTCTGAATGTGTTCTTTTCTTTAAAATGTGTATAATGTGTGCAATAATAAAGAAAATCTTCTGTCTGCACGTGATGCTTTGCCTTATCCCAATGGACAGATTATTCACTTACAATAAAGAGCAGAACCCGGTCTGGTTTTGCTACACTGTCGCATGGGGTTTCGTATAATGATTGCTTCCTTCCAAACCTCGATTTGAGCAGGTGATGTGAAAGGATGGCACATATTTTGTCACTAGTCCTGCTTGTTTTGCCTGGAGACCTTATATTCACATATATAAATAAAACCATACAAAATGATTGCAAATTATGTCCAATGTTAAAACATTTTATTAAGAAAATTAACTTGTATCCATCAAAACAAAACACACGCACTTAAACATGCAATTGTCAAAATTTTCATTTGATCCTTTCCATGACTTTCATCTGGGGAGGATTATAAGAGTCAAATAAAAATCTACATAAACATTATTAATTAAATATTTTAATAGTACTGTACAGTAGTTTTGCATGACTACGCACGAGTCTCTCTCTCTCTCTCTCACACATCATTAAATTACTGTTGGCATTTGAAAATCTATTTTAACCCTTTTGTGCCAAAGCATGTAGGTGAAGCCATAAAATCTAATAAAAAAACAAAACCCCTTTTTTAAATCGAGAATGAAGTTTCACAAAATGGGTAAAGAACTCGTCTTATATAATCATTAAAGCTGTCAGTCATTTAGAAATCTCCCATATTAAACTGAATCCTTTCTATAAAATGTTTTTCACACTGTAAGCTGGGGTGAAATTCCTTCTCCCCCCCCCCCCCAAGTTCTAACTTTTGTATGTTTAGCCAAACTTACTAGTCCAAAATGGAGGAAAAGAAACATTTTGATTTAACATTTTATGCAACAACAACAAAAAAATGCTTCATCTATTACTCATGGTTTAATTACGAAAAGAAAAGGTTCTCTCTTGACTCGCATTCTAATTTTGTTCTCTAAAGGCTCCATATGAAATCTACCACTAAGTATTTAGAATCATCACACAAGGGCCAATCAGCTTCCACCATTTTACTGAATCAAATGCTGCTCTGAGAACATATGGTCTAAATGCTGTAAATCAGATTTAATTATTTTTATTGCAATAATTACAATAGTTTTTTTTTTTTTTTATCTTTAAACTCAATGAAAAAAAAATTTTATGTACAAACCGGATTCCAAAAAAGTTGGGACACTAAACAAATTGTGAATAAAAACTGAATGCAATGATGTGAAGATGGCAAATGTCAATATTTTATTCAGAATAGAACATAGATGACAGATCAAAAGTTTAATCCGAGAAAAT
>JAQQZT010000010.1:913369-914525 GCA_030068275.1 Clarias platycephalus | reverse complement strand
TGTAGATACGCACTCATCACACGGTGTAGATACGCACTCATCACACGGTGTAGATACGCACTCATCACACGGTGTAGTACACACTCATCACACGGTGTAGATACGCACTCATCACACGGTGTAGATACGCACTCATCATACGATGTATATACGCACTCATCACACGGTGCACAGACGCACTCATCACACGGTGTAGATACGCACTCATCACACGGTGTAGATACGCACTCATCACACGGTGTAGATACACACTCATCACACGGTGTAGATACACACTCAGCACACAGTGTAGATACACACTCATCACACACTGCCATCACATGCATATGAACTTGAATAACATCCAATTCTTAATCCATAGTGTTTAATATGATGATGGCCCCGCCCCCTTTGCAGCTATACCAGCTTCAACTCCTCTGTGAAGGCTTTCCACAAGGTTTAGGAGTGTGTTAATGGGAATTTTTGACCATTCTTCCAGAAGTACATTTCTGAGGTCAGACTGATGTTGGAGAAGGCGTGGTTCACAGTCTCCGCTCTAATCCATCCCAAAGGTGTTCTGTCGGGTTGAGATCAGGACTCACACTCACTCATCCATGTGTTTATGGACCTTGCTTTGGGTACTGGTGCGCAGTCATGTTGGAACAGGACGAGGCCGTCCCCAACCTGTCCCCACAAAGTTGGGAGCATGAAATTGTCCAAGATGTCTTGGTATGCTGAAGCATTAAGAGTTCCTTTCACTGAAGGGGCCGAGCCAGACTCCTGAAAAACAACCCCACATCATAGTCCCAATGCAGTCAGACAAGTACCGTTCTCCTGGGAACCACTAATCCCAGACTTGTCCATCGGATCGCCAGACAGATCGCCAGTGATTCATCACTCCAGTGAACACGTCTCTGCTGCTCTAGAGTCCAGTGGCGGCGCGCTTTACACCCCTGCATCCGATGCTTTGAATTGAACCTTGTGTAGTAAGGCTGGGATGCAGCCCTTCTCCGCACTGTTCTCGCTCTGATCAGAAGGTCACATGGTTGGAGTTCTGTAGATATTGACTGTGCAGAAAGTTGGTGACCCCTGTGAGTCTCACTATGAGTCTCAGCATCCGCTGACCCGCTCTGTGATTTTACGCGGCCTAACACTCCATTGCTGTTGTTCTCAATCA
>JAQQZT010000010.1:903369-910869 GCA_030068275.1 Clarias platycephalus | reverse complement strand
TTGGCTCATTGGACATAAGACACTTTAAAATAAGGACACTTTCATGCATATTAGATCATCTGATCATAGCAAGTCTCAGTATTAACCAAATACAACCTTAGATGAACTATAACATGCTATTATTTATTGAACATAAATAAAGTCCAAAATAAAAAACATGATGGCAATAATGAGCACCCTCTTACTGCTTCCACAGGATTTAAGAGGGTAAGTTGCACTGATCGATTAACTGATCAGCAGCAGCTGTGCAGAGCTCTATAAAAGCAGACGTTTTGTCAGTTTGCTGGTCTGGAGCATCCAGGTGTGTGTTAACACAATGCCAAGAGGGAAGGACATGAGCAATGATCAGAGAGAAGCAACTCTTGCTGCACATCAATCTGGAAAGGCTTATCTCCAACCTTCCTAGGAGGGGACGTCCCAGCACAATCACCCCAAGGTCAGACCGCGCAACGCTCAGAGAAATACAAAAACCTCAGACCCTACAGGCCTCACTGAGCATGTCGCAGGTTAAAGTCCATGACATCACAATTAAAAGAAGATTGAAAAAGTACAGTTTGGAAGGGTTCATAAAAAGTACATGCAAGCACGACTGAGGTCCACAAAACCAAACAGCATTTCAGCAGGAACACCTCATACCCACGTTCAAGCACGGCAGTGGATGGGTGATGATTTGGGCCTGTTCTTTCAGCTACAGGACCGGGGCACCTTTCAGTCATTGAGTCGACCATGAACTCTGACCATGACAGCTAAAGCTTGGTCGAAATTGAGTCATGAAACAGGGCAATGATCTGAAGCACACCAGTAACTCTAGATCAGAATGGTCTAGATCAGAAGTCCAGTCCTCAACCCAACTGAAATGCTGTGGCAGGGCAATAAGAGAGATGTGCATAAGGGAACGCCCAAAATCCTCAATGAACTGAAGCGACCAAAACAATGTGAGAGACTGATGAAGTCATACAGAAAACCAATACTTCAAGTTATTGCTGCTAAAGGAGGACCCCAAAACCCACAGAATTAAAAGAGGGAGCACTAACTTTTACACGCCTGTGAAAGACATTGCTGGAGAGTAGGAAGATTTCTGTGGTACAAGAGGAATAAAACACTTGTGGACGTGCTGTTTGGTAACTGTAACTCCACCACCAGGTCACTCAGTAGATTATTTTACTGTAACACACTTTTATCACTTAATTAAATTCGTCACTGATATTTATTTTTTCTTCCTAAAATAGTCTTAATAAGTCCTTGCGAATGAGGTAAGATTTGATGACATCATCCTGAGGTGCACAGGACAGGATCCTCCTTTATACACCACTGAAGAACATTCCGGGTTTAAGCTTCCTGGATTCAAACGAAGCCGTTTTCTCTAAATACAGTATTTCTCAGAGACAGGCGAAAAGACAAGGGGATGGATTAGAGAATTTACTCTCAAGTAATTCAGTTCTTTTTTTAGCTGTTTTCTTGCTTTGTATTTGTTTTCTTTTTAGGACACTTAGGAAGCGTGTACTTGTTGTTGATTCCTAGATTAACTGTTTTGGATTTGCAGAACATTTTACAATATAATGATCTTTCGTTCCTCCAGCATTCCAACTTTCCAGTTTTCTGGATCTTCTGGGAACATCTTGTATAAGATTCTGAAGCATTTAAACAAGATTTGTATGTGGGGCGTTCAAGTCAAATGTGGACTTGTGAGGAAATTTGTGCTGAATGAAGGTGTAAGAGCGATTGACATTTACAGGCGACTTCAAGTACAGTACGGCGATGAGCCGCAGTGAAACATTTGAACGGTGCAAACGTTTTAAAGAAGGCTGAGTGGAACACCTAATCCCTGAAAATCAATGGATATATTGTTGTTTGTGTGAACGGTCATTCACCAACACCATGTGCACATTATAGCAACTCTGCTGGGAGATACTGTCCAGTCCTGAACTCGCTCCAAACCATTTCCACATGTTTGGGCCATTAAAGGAGTTCCTGGAAGGCTAGTGTTTCAGACGTGAATCAGACAGGCAGTTTGATCATGAGAACGTTCTACCTTGATGGTGTCCAAGTACCAGTAAAACACTGGGATAAGTGCGTTAGTGTATCAGTGGATTATATAGAGAAGGAAGGTGAAAGGGTCCTTCTACGAGCCATCCGACACATGGGGCGATGGATACTCCCCACCCTGGAGATATATCCGGCGTTTCTATGGAAGTTACTCATGAGGTTGGGTTGCCAACTCAATGCATGGAGAAATCAAGGGAGTTTTTACTCTCAGATCTGTGTTCTGTTATTCTGCACAATCAAAACCCCTGGTTTGACTTGAACGCACTTTGTACAATATTTTTAGAACTGTAGTCCCGTATATATATTATTGGGTAATATGCTGGGAATGTTTAACAAGGTTTATACAATGTTTAAATGACCATAGACTTGTACGTTCCCATTTTCTCATTGTAATAACACTGGTTTGTGTTCATTTTTTATTTGCTAATGTTGCTGATTACATTAAATATCAAGGTTTAATATGTAACTGACTGGAAACGATAAGAATTAATATGAAGTAATATGGCTCATACGAAAAAGGAAGTCCATTATAAACTGAGCATGTCGCAGGTTAAAGTCCATGACATCACAATTAAAAGAAGATTGAAAAAGTACAGTTTGGAAGGGTTCATAAAAAGTACATGGGAACACGACTGAGGTTCCCGAAACCGAACAGCATTTCAGCAGGAACACCTCATACCCATGTTCAGGTACAGCAGGAGGGGTGATGATTTCCCATTTTACCCCACGTTATACAACCCGTACAAAGAGGACAAAGCGGCCCTGACATTTTAAAACAATCTACCTTAGATCCTGTTTGTATGATGTAAGCAAACTACTTATTAATATTTGTAAACATGATGATATTAATATTATAAGACGTTGACAGCCCTGACATTAGGCAGCTCGAGGAGGTCATTACACCCTGCACTGCCCTCATGTTACCTTCATCTCAGATCAAACGTTTGTCTTCAGACTTATAGATGGAGGAAATCATCATTAGTGCAGTTTGGTTCATTAGATGTTTTTATATGAAAATCTGTTCAATACGATGAGAATTATATTAATAAACGGAATTTAAATTTTAGTTGCGTTGTTAATATAATTAGCATCATTATTGAACAGAGCGCGTGTTTTAATTACATTTGAATTAAACACTGTAATCAGGGTGTGTGTGTGTGTGTGTGTGTGCTTTGTGTCTCACACAGCTGAAAGAAATGATAAAGAATTTGCTGAACCAAAAGCAGAGCCCTGACACACACACACACACACACACACACACACCGGCACCGCCCTGCACTAGCGGGCCCTGTCCCGAACCGACCTGCACACAGCAGCTAGTGCACTAGGTAGGGTGTGTTAGAGCATGACGTCACAGCCTAGTGTGCAGTGAGTGAGTGCGGTTTGGGTTCAGGCCTGTGGAGGAGACGAGCCGCTCCGTCCTTTGTGTACGTCTATAGAAACTGTTCGGTTTATTCTGTTTCAGTGTTTAATGTTTAACACACACACTGTACACACCTGGAGACCCAGTCCAGTCCAGCTGTGTGCGGAATGTAACTCCACTGACACAGGTTTACACATCTGCACATCTGTGGCTCTCCATTAACCAGCTCCCAAATGGACCTCGCAAATATTTCATATTTATATCTATCACACACACACACACACACACACACACACCTGCAGTGTCAGGCAACGCACAGGCTATTATATCTAATGCAATAATAATAATAATAATAATAATAATAATAATCACTGTAATAATTCAATAGCCAGAGTGTTTCATGTTTTCTTTTAAATGTGTGTTTTGTATAAATTCAGCGTTTTTGTCTACAAACACGATACACACCGGTTTCTGTTCGGATTCTGATTGTCAGGAGGGTTTGGAGTCGATTCTCTAATTCCAGGCATTGTGACTCAGGAGTCGGCTTTAGAGTAAATGTCGCAAAATGAATAAGATCTGATCAGTCTAATAAACAGCACTGATTTATACAGATAAAATAAAACTATTCTAATAATAGTACGGTATAGGATTTATCAGGCTCAGATGGTGATGTAATATATTCTCAGGTCTAACTGTCCTCCTCCTTTACTCCAACAGTGCGTTATCTTTCTTTTTCTTTGTTGTTTTCGAGTTTTTTCACTGAACAGCTGTAATAATTTATTATATGTTAATATTAATAATGTTCAAACTATTCCCCTGGATGGGATCATCACAATACAGTTCAGGACCTTTATTTCTAATAATAATAATAATAATATACACACACACACAGTACTGTGCACACTTCAGTACATAAGGTGCACACTTCAGGATAAATCAGAGGATGGAGTGTAAAACTTTACACTGCTGGACCTGAATATGATCTGGTTCTGGATGTAAAGGTCCTAAAGGTACCGGTGTGATGAAGGTACTCGGGGTGTCACCACATCATCTACACTTTAGTACCGACTGGTTCCGGAGCGCACTGTAGAGGTAATGATTCTGTTGAACCGACTCTTAGAATCGGACCCTGAGTCGACTCCCACGCGCCTGCGCTGAAGAGCAAATAGATAAATAAATAAATAAATGAAAACCCGGCCCACGCGTTCATGCCGCGCAGATTCCCTCCACCATCACATGATGACAGACAGACAGACAGACAGACAGCGCGTGAGACAGAGCGTGAGACAGAGAGTGAAGGCGGGTCTGACCTGAGGTTCCGAACGCCTTGGTCAGGATCCAGCACAGACTGGACCGGGTTCGGGCTCGGTTCGGCTCGTAGCGCTCCAGCGGCCTGATCTCCGGCACCGAGTCCACCATGGTACACACACACACACACACACACCGTAATGCGGGAAAATAATCCGGAGTGATGAGTATTATCTCATGTCCGTCTCCTGTTACTCATCTGTAACATCTGCAGCGCGGAGATCAAAGAGAGCCGCCGGTCCGCTCCTTCTCACTGTTCCCTCTGTCCTCTGTCTGTCTCCATCACTGTCCTCCCACTGTCCTCTCCGTCTCCATCACTCTGTTCTTCTCTCTCCTCCGGCCCGAGAGGAGGATCTCTCTCTCACACACACACACGCACACACACACGTCAATCATACATCCCTGACCAATGGTGTGCTCCTGGTGGGCGTGGCTTCGAACCCTCTTTATTCCCATCTCAATAAAACTAGTGCAATGATTTTTATCCAGTAGCCTAAATTTATTCATTTCATCACTAACTTTACAAATTACTATTAGTCAGTGTGTATAATACAATAGATAACTGTACACCAAATACCATTAAAATTAAAATAGAATTAAGCTGTCTCTTGATCTCCTGAAAAAAGGAAAAGAAATCCAGAACTGCTCTGCAACTAGAGTATACCTTTAAAAAAATAATAATAATAATAAATATATATATGCAGATATATTATTATTATTATTATTATTATTATTATTATTATTATTATTATTGGGTGGGTTGATGCTTGGTGGGTTTCCTCCGGGTGCTCTGGTTTCCTCCCACAGTCCACAGACCTGCAGATTAGGCCAACTGGTGTTCACAAATTGCCTGTAGTGTGTGAATGAGAGACATGAGGCTGACTGGAGGTCCTACCACAGTCATAAAAATGCAAATCACAACGGTCACCACTGACCTAGACTCATATTTCTGAGGAACTGAGATTCTGAGATGGATATAATAATTATAATAATAAACATATTTACCGCACAAGCTGAATTTATCTCATGTTTCTCTTGTGATATTTTTACAGCTATATTTATTTCTAATTTCACCTTTTCATTTTCAGCTAAAATACATTATCTCCACATTTATTATGAATTTGAATATGTAAAGAATATCATTTTTAACAAATACATTGTAGTTTATTTTAACTGTACTTTTATGATCAGATACAATTATTGAAAAGAATCTGGACCTAAAAATCAAGATCTGACTGTTTAATATGATTTAATCTGACATTTCCTGTAAATACTGAAGTAGAAAGAATTATTATGATTAAAAAAATAAATTGTAATTGGAAATTGAATTATTATTATTATTATTATTATTATTATTATTATTATTATTATTATTATTTACTTTTTCCTCCTAAAGAAAGATAATTATTTTATGAAGTACATTTCTGAAATCCTACACCATGACTGCCCTCTAGTGGATCTTAAGGATAAGACAGGTTTTTGTGTATAATATAAACAACACTTACACTTATCCATATCCAAATCTCTTTATTTATACATTTAATGACTTTTTAACTAAATATAATTAAAATGAATGCAATGCAATTAAAATACATTCTGTAAGTCCAAGCAACCCAGCTCTAATCTACAGCTACAGAGAATAATTCATTACTCATCACTTGTCACTGGAAAAGTAAATAATTTTGAACTCAACTTTGTCTAAAAGAACAAAAAAACGTACTGCATTAAGGTTAAAACATAGATTTTACCTCAAGGTATCTACAGCTACGCTACCAGTCAGGTGGTTACACTAAATGAACTTCTAGAGTTCTTCTAGTTCTATAATGTAGAAAATAAATCACTAAACAAACAAACAAACAAAAAAATTATAATTGAATTAGAAGGTGTGTCCAAAAGTTTGATGGGTACTGAAGATCATTTAAATCTCATGGAATCCAGGAGTTCAGTCGTGACATTTCGAATTCATGGTTAATTTCTGGGTTTCTTGTAGAAGATGTTCCTGTCCGGCTGCTGCAGCCTGAAGCTCACTGTGGAGTGGAACAACATGCCGTATTCATCCATTTTCTCTTTTATCTGCAGATCAGAAGTGTACAAGTCAGTGTCAGAGGTCTGTTAGCACGTGGAGCTTTAATTAAAGCTAAGATTAATATAAGATTTTATAGAAGTTGCTCATGTTTGCTGTTGTGTGTGATCGAACAAATATGTCAGTGAGCATGAGACCCAATCTCAATCACCTGCATTGATATTATTTGTATTGACTAGTTTAGCATGACAAATAAGAAACTAGAGTCAATTCCTGGTGAAGTTGTGAGTTCGGAGCTGAATGACGGTGTAGCACACTTCCTGTGCAAAATGGTGAAAAGAGCTCATTAGAACCCACACAGGTCCCAAAATAGAAGCATTTATACTGGCTGTGAGTCCAGCGTGTGTGTGGAGAGGGCGTGCTACATGGAGAATTGAGGCACATACGGCTGTCTGGCTGTCTAGTAGTGATGGGAAGTTTGAATCATTTTAGTGACTCGGTTCTTTGAATCCCGTTCATAAAAATTAACAAATCTTTCTCGAGTCATTTAGTTCAAAATAAAATGTTACATTTTCAATGAACACGTCTACATACACACATTTTGTCTATAGTTCCAGTAATGAAAATATTACAATGCAGCTAATAAGGCCATATTATAATAAACCGAATGAGCAGCTCACCTCTCATATCTTCTAGTCCGAGTCGTTCGTTCTTATGAATCTATTGCACCGCATAGCGTCTATGGGAGTCACGTGACAAA
>JAQQZT010000010.1:848343-860361 GCA_030068275.1 Clarias platycephalus | reverse complement strand
GGATAGGATCAAGAATGAGTTCATCAGAGGGACAACCCATGTTAGATGTTTTGGAGATAAAGTCAGAGGCCAGATTGTGAGCATGTCTGTATAAGGATCCTGAGGTTGGAGCTGCCAGGCTGGAGGTCTAGAGGAAGACCAAAGAGGAGATTTATGGATGTAGTGAGAGAGGACATGAAGTTAGTTGGGGCAAGAGAAGATGATAGTTAGATGGAGGCAGATGATTCACTGTGGCGACCTCTGTTCTTCGTCTTTCGGCTGTTGGTCAAAGCCAGGATACAGGAGTAGATAGGGTTAATGACCGTGCTCAAGGGCTCAGCAGTGAAAACTTTATGGTGCTGGGGCTCGAACCTGCAATCAGTAAACCAGAGCCTCCTGAGCCACCACTGCCCCTGGACATCACCATACCCAGGTGCAGATTGAATTTTGTTTTGCAATTCTGTAAGTATTAGGAGTTTGAGATAGAAGTGGGGTATTGTAGTAACTAGACTTTACAATTCTAAATGAACTAGTAAATATTTTGCTCCTACTGCACAGGATGCTGTGAACAGTTTAGTGCCCTTCAGGATTATTAATACATTAAAAATAATAAAAACAGATTTGTGTCAGTCTGCAAATACATGAAGTGCCACAAGTGACCAATAAGAGAAGCAGAAACACTTTGAGACCTACAGGAACCAAATTCAAGCCCCAAAACGTTTTATTTTTAAACACCTATCAGCTGAAGGCAAAATGAAGGATATCAGAAGTTCTTCAGCATCACATGTACACAAATGAAATAAAAAGATAAAAGAACTAAAGAAGGGTGACGTCTTAAATCTCTTCACAACAATTTAATCAGAATCGTGAAACTGCTGTGTGAAGCGAAGCGGTCCTGTTAGTCGCACAACATGCCGAGTAAGTGTGTGTTATTTTTTTTTTTTTGAAACAAGTGTAAACTTACAGACATCATAAACATATACATACGTCGCTCACATCTGATTGGCTAAAAGAGAACAGAGCGCTGTGATTTCGTTGGTCCAGCGTGCGGCAGCTACCATGGATTGGTGCAGATTTTTTATTTCCTTAATCATTAACAAAGCTGTTCCAGGATCAGCGGATGTGGAATCATCTACTTACACAACTTCACATTTAAAACCCATTCTCTCTGATCTGAGATCAGTGTACCTGGAAATATATAGATATAGTTAGGACAGATATTCTAAGAGTCAGTCTGATCCTGGATCAGTGCCGAAGCATCAGCGGCGCACCGCGGGGCTAATCGTCGATCACGGGTATTCCACCGTCCTCTTCTGCCCCCTCCTGGTCATCCTCTGCATCGGCAGCTGTCTCAGGCTCCTTGGTTCCTTCGGGCTTCTCTTCTTCTTCCTCCTCTTCTTCTTCTTCCTTCACTTCCACTCCAACATCCTCATCCACCTCGTCCTCCTCTTCTCCTTCCTCAGCTTCATTCTCCTTCTCCTCTTCTTCCTCCTCCATTTTGGTTTCCTCCTCAGGTCCGTCTCCGTTTCCTATCGCGTCAGGTTCGCCGACGACGTCCTCGAGCTCCGCCTCGTCCTGATTCGCCTCCTGTTTGACTTCCAGTTTGAGCTCCGGATCGCCCTCGGACACCTCCATCAAGGAGTCCTCGGGGTCCTGGTCGTCCGGGGCGTCGGTGAAGGGGTTTTCACCCTGACGGCAGAACAGAACAACAGGTTTAAAACACCGATCATCTCCACGTCGTTTATACGGAGCTAATCTGTAACGTGAACACACACCTTCAGGTAGCTCTCCAGCTTCTTGCCGATGACCTTGTGGTTGAGGATGCTCCTGGCCACGGACAGACTCGACCTCTTCGACTGCTCC
Source organism: Clarias platycephalus (assembly GCA_030068275.1). NCBI lineage: Eukaryota > Metazoa > Chordata > Actinopteri > Siluriformes > Clariidae > Clarias > Clarias platycephalus. The sequence continues at coordinate 858,519 of JAQQZT010000010.1, read as the reverse complement.
ATCATCCCCTGAAAGGGTAAAGAGAAAGGGGGTAAAGGTCACAGACGATGCATGAGGTGTTCCACCAGGCTCTGTGCGCGTGTATATATATATATCTACCTTGCGGTTGTAGTTGTGCTCAGGAGATTTGAGGTGTTTCTGGATGAGTAGGAACTGCATGGGGATGTAGAGATCACATGCCGAGCAGTACGCTGCCTCCACCTTCTTCATGAAGTGCTCCATACCGATGTCTGCTCTCACACACACACACACACACACACACACACACACACACACACACACACACAGTACTCAGCATCAAAAAATAACAAAAAGCAATAATTTTAAAAAAAAAAAAAACAGAAAAGAAATCTGAAGTCCACTCACCTCTGGTCAGGTCCTGCTCCCTCAAAACCTGGCAGATGGTGGCGCTGTGGTTCTCCAGCTGACCGATTCTCTGATCCGTCTTCTTATGTTTATCGTTGATGTATTCCTACACACACACACACCTTTAGTGTTTAAAGCTCTACAATGTAACTATATGGCATAAACACATGTGATCTGATTTCTGATTAGACGCCAACATGTAACTCTGAACCCTCTACATAGTTTCCCCACGGAGTACCTGCAGGAACTCGGTGGTGGGTTTGGAGAGCTGGCTGGAGAGGAACCTGAAGTGATCCTTGTGGAATTTGCTCTCCAGATGAGCGGTCAGATCCTCGCTGTAGAACGAGCGGAACTTGCAGACGGAGCAGGCGAAGGTCACCCTGGAGATGGCACGGCTGCTGGGAGAGAGGCCATCATCATTACATCATTATGAGTGTAACGCTGAACACATCTATCCAGGTAGTCCCCTACTTACGAACGAGTTCTGTCCCGGGAGCACGTTCTTAAGTCAGATTTGTTCTTAAGTCTGACAAAGTGAGTCTTGCGCGCCTTTGACACGAATATACAATATAAATCATACCAATCCACTTGACTTAATCTGCCAAAAACCGTAAGGAAATGGATCTCGCACATGTGAAATATGTGTTGCGTCTGCGTCTTTAAATCACAAGGGGAATCCTGGACATAAATTCGTAACTCGGGGACTACCTGTATTTTGTTTTACACATGCACAATTCGGACCTTTCAAAAAAGCCCCGCCTCTTCCTCAGTTTAGAAGCGGAGGGCGGAGTCTGTCTCCCCTGTTGTTGCTGCTGCTGCTTTGGAGTTGACTGAGAGGTTTCTCCTTTACCAGATGGCTCTGAGAGTGAGAGAGAGAGATGAAGGTGTGGACCAGTCTGATTCGCGAGATGCATGAAATTTGTAGAACGTTATAACCAGGCGTGATCCCGATCACGTTACGGTACTCACCAGTGCTCGGACCTTCGACCGCCGGCTCAGACTCCTGTTAAACAAACCAATAGACTTTCAGAATTCACACCTGGGCAGGCGTTCCAAAATGACAAAATGCACAAGGTCAAACTTACAGCGACTGGGGTCGCGTCGTCGCTCTTCTCCTCTTTCGGTTCTGCTGCTTTCGCTGGGGAACAAATAAAATAAAAATGTCCTCGTTATGAAGCAGAGCTTCAGCTTCATTTACACTTCTGTTCACTCGGTATCCAAGTCTGAACGTCAGATCCATAAACATGTTCTTACAGAAACAGCTGTTACTTATTAATCTTTAAAGAACACGTAGACCTCAATACAAACAGTAAAACTAAATAATTACCCAAACAAGACTAAATGTTATGGTGTTTAATCAGAATTAGTGATGTAAATGATTCAACGTTAATCAATTTACCACAGAAATGTATTTAACAATTTAATTAACTGACAATGTTTTGCATAATGTTTCTCCAGAGCACATTCAAACTATTCAGCCGCATGTGAGCCGCTGACTTTCCCCATTCTCTCCAGAACATGCGACATCACTAATTGCCTGAACCACATAGAACTTTATTTTTCAGAATAGTCTGCACACTTCATTACGTACCGTTCTCGGCTTTCTCGTCTCCCTCGGACTCGGTCTTGCCCATTTTAGACTCGGGCTCGTCGGCTGTGGTCGGGGTCTGCTTCCTCTTCTTCTGGCCGTCGCGCTGAGGTTTTACAGGCTGCTTCAGTGACACAGCCACACACAACTTTAACTCACACACTCCATAATCAGGGGTACAGAACAAATCGACGCATTTCCAAACACACACACACGCATTCAGACAGACAGGGTATGACGAAAGTAGATATCACGTCTCAAACAAAGCACACAGTGGACACAGGACGAACAAGACATCGGACATCATGAAGTGATACACGTCACGTGCACTTACCTTCACACTCTCTCCCTCACACACACTCGCATACACACACACACCTGGTAAAGACACTGCATGAAGTTGTTATAAACCCAGCCATGGGAACCGAATCTTTGATCTTGAGGACTAAGGGAACAGGTTTTGAGGGGTGTGTTTAGACTGGGCTGAGTGACAGTACAGGGCTGTTACATGTACACTGGGGTACGTGAGCAGATGTGACCTGTTGGACATGTTTAGAGTGGCAGGTGGAGTGAAATAATGTGATTTCCACTTTAATCTCCACTCGACAGGCTGGGCAGGCTGGACTAGGAGGGGTGTCTACTGCTTTTATTTCCTTTTCTTTCTGTTTTTGTTTTGTATTTTTGCCTTTTTTTTTGTTTATTTTTTTTGGGGTGGGTTGATGGTTCAAGTCCAGTGCTTTGCTGGAGGTACTTACTCGGTTGAGGGGTCTCTTGCGGGTGCGTTGTCGGTTGAAGTTTTTGCCCCCTCCAAAGTGCCGGACAGGATAGTCCTGGGAGGCATGATGAGGCTGGAACCCCCCACTTTCGGGGTACATGCGGTGGCTCAGGAGCGACGGCAGCTTGCCTCGCCCTGACGGGGAGTGGCCTTGCCCCCCACCTCCACCCATCATAGAGGAATCCTGCCTGCGGCCAAAGCCGCGCCCACCTGGGCCTCCGCCCCTGTGCTGGGACCTCTGTCCCGCACCCCAGCCGGAGCCTGAGAAAGCATCTCGAGCATGCCGCATTTTGGCGTTTCCGTGGGAGGCGGAGCTGCCAAAGCCACCACCACCACCTCCAGCTCCGCCCATCGCCCCAAAGCCCATGCCTCCACGCTGGGCCATCATGTCGCCCCGGGAGTCACCAAATACAAGGTTACCAGATCTGTAGAGATCGCGGGGACCAAGGGCAGAGGAGCGAGAGTCGAAAGACTCGTACTGGTCAAACCTGCAGAAGGAGGTGCAGAGCAAGTAGAGATGAAGCATTGGCACCTCGGATTCCATACCTTCACTTTCCCTTTAAATGATTTACCACCAGCTAAAAAAAAAAAATATCCCCAAAAAATGAATAAATAATTTTTTTATTGAACCCCACACTGATCTTTGGATGGCAAGTTGCGTCGTTCCGCAAGTTGTCATTCATCCAAGCCATTCCCCGCACCGATATCCGACTGGACAGCACTTCGGATAGTCCGTTAAAAGAAAGAGGGGGGCTGTGAACCCATGCGGTCCCACCTGACATTAAAATTTGGGATGTTGCCTCCAAAAATGAGGACCGGGACCGGTCGTTACTGAATCGGGTTGTGACTATTAGTTTGGCTCGAGTGAACGAGATTCATAAACATCACAGGAATACAGGTGAAGGAATGGCCTCAGTGGTGGGGGGTTTAGTCATTACATTATGAGCAGGGTACACAGGGCAATAAATCAGGAAACAGACTTCCCTTTGCGCTCGAGCAGGCTTCGGAAAAAAACTCCAGGTCAGTTTCTCAGAAACGAGCTCTAGGGGGGGTCAGACTGTCATTTTGGGGCACCATAGCTAGAAGTGTGACCACCATGCAACGTGCTTGCTCAGTGTACAGGTCAGAATCTAAGGCTCATCTAGTCACCACTCGTCTCATTATCGCACCGGCACATCTAGTCAAACTGCATGCAAATGCTAGCGCTAAACTACACACACGAAGGTTTGCATCTGCTGAAGCTAACAGGAAGCCTGAACTGCACTAAAGTCAGCAAAAATAATAACTAAAAATAAAAGAACATGGTACTCTGGTCCTCACTCATGAGTTAATCCTGCTTCCTGAACATTCCCACACTATGAGCTTGATACAGGAGGTGATGAGATCCTCCACCATGGTCACTCTGGAAACGGAGACCAGCCTTTAGAACATTGAGTTTCATCCCCTAAACATTACCGCTCTCGACTCCGAGTAACGCCCCCTTCTGGTTGACACCTAGATCTTTCTACACACACTAACCCTTGTTCCTTATCTAAGATCTATAATAAACCTTTGAACTCGTTTCCTTCTTGATTTTTAAATATGTTCAGGAAATAAATAAACCGGTCCTACCTGTCGTTTCTCCCCCCTCCTTTCATCCCTCCCTCGAGCTGTGTTAGCATATCGAGTCGCTGGTTGATCTTAGCGATCACATCGTCTGCGTTGCCCCCGCCGGAGGACAGCAGGGAACCCGACAGACCTCTTTTCATCTGTCCTCCGCCATATCCGCCGGACATGGAGTCCTTATAGCCGTACAGGTCGTAACCGCCGGATCCTGGGGGGGGAAAACAGGGTTGTGTTGTGTTCTAGTTTCGTAAACAAAGTTTCTTTTAAAATTTTATCTGCACAGTTTGGAGCTGTCGCAATTAAATTCCACTACTGCAGGTACATGACGAATATAACGCATGAATCTTAATCACAGTAACAATCTCAGTGACTTTACTGAAACGTGCAGGAATGAACCGGTATAGTGGCGTCTTCAGACAAACACTTTATAGATAATGTCTGGATCTGTGTTGTTGTTGAACTACACCCTGGAGAAAAGAAACCATAAAAATGTCTCACCTCGGCTGGAGGATCCTCCTCCTCCTCCTCCTCCTCCACCACCACCACCCCACCCGGAGAACCCTGATGAACAGAAACACAGTTAGGACACTCTCTCACACACACAACTGATTTGTACCATCCCATCTCCTGGCTGCGCCTCAACCCGCCCCCACACATACATTATTATTATTTTTGTTCTTCATACTCGGGTGCGCTTGCGTATTTCCACTCCGATACAGCAGGGGGCAGAGTCCACCTAGCTGCTCTGTGAAGAAGTCAGTCTAGCCTAAAAAGATGTTATTTCAGAATAATAATATCTCATGCGTCTTCCTAATCCTATCGGTTACGGAGGATGAGACTGGAGTGCGGTACGTGGAAACAAAGATTTCGGCGGAGACAGGCGACCCTGATGATGTCATCACGTCTAAACAAAGGTCTGCTTCAGCGTCCAGGTACATTTGGCTTCAATAGCTGATTTAATCAGCGCAACCCCAGCACATAAGCAGGGATAAAACTCTAATCATCTAGTAAGGATTTAACACACACAGACCCCTTCAGTGTCTTTAGAGCAGGAGGAAGAGTCTAAGTCTCCACACTGCTGTAATAATTAAAGGTCAGATATACTCCTGGTCTAGTGCACTGGATCTATTGTACAAGATCTATACACACTCCATACGTGTGTTTGTGTGATGGATCGAGACTTACCCAGGTTGTGCAATTCTACTTCCTGTTTAAGTGCACCATCTACTAATGAACCGACTTATATACGTACACTGTTATATAAAGCGCTGCATCTGTGGCTAGCTGTGATGGTTAGCGCAGGATGCTAACGCTAGTCATGCTAGCAGAGCCGGATCATCCTGACTAGCCGCTCTTTGTTTCCCTGATTAAAGACTCAGCGGTTATGTTTCACAAACTACACCTGATTAACAATTATACAAAACACACAAAATACAACAATCACACCTGAAATGTAACGAACCCGCCGAGCGACATGTATATAAAATTAAATAGAAATCGTATAATAATAATAAAAAAAAATGGCGCCGGTTAGGTCAGATTAGCAACCAGGCTAATGTTCCACACAGGATTAGCTAACTGGCTAGCTAATCGACGTCTAGCGCACAAAATACACACCCACCCAATTACAAACTATCAAACTCAAAACTAAATCGATATGCCTTATGATTATTGTAATAAATGTAATAACACACCACCTGATCCGTATCCGCGGCCGTCCATATTCACAGAATTAATAAAACTCGCTCTGCTTCTACACAGCCGTCAGGATACCAGTAACGGCGGCTCGCCCCAAAATGCGCTCTGTGTACTACGTAGGGCACTAGATAGGGCGCAGAAGTAGGCGGTTAATTCGCCGCACGCAGGCTCTATATATAGGGAGGAGGGAGACGTTTTAGTATGCAGCCCTCGCGCGATGAGAGACAAATCCTATTGGATAAAATGATCTAAATGACCACCGTTGGTCCAATTGGAGTGTTGGCTGTATTTGCATAAAGGAAACCGTGCAACCAATCAGCGACTGATTTATTGTAAAGGAGGCGGGACATGATCTTAAGGAAGTTATACTGCTATTATTATTTTAATAGTTTCACTAACTTTCTTATCGGGGGAGTGAAATATTAATTTTGATCGATTATTTTATTTTTTACTTCGTCACTCTTGACGATTGTCACAAGATTATTATTAAATTAAACTTATTTTCTTTCCTTTTGCATTGCCAGTTTGCACTCAGGTTTTCTATGACATCATCTGCAATATTGTATTAATTTATATATAAGTTACAATTACTTCATTACATTCTGCTCTTTTCTTCTTCCCTCTACTACTGTTTGTGTAACTTGCTGCTGTAACACAATCATTTCCCTTGTGGGATCACTTGATTGATTGAGTCAGTTAGTCAGTCAGTCTGTCATTATTTTGTCTGATAGGATACATTATTATTATTATTATTATTATTAACATTTAATTTGTCCATCCATCAAACCATCACTCCAGGTTTTAAAGTAATTGGAGAGACAATACGAGGTGCTATCAAAAAGTTTGGAGACTCACCAGCAGATGGCAGCACAAGGCTGCACTCACAGTCACAGGGAGCACCGACATTCATAAGTCAGCGTGCCAAAAGACATCGCTCTGTGTACATCTGGAGCTGTGCGACTGGTGACACACACATCTGTTATTTCATGATGGACGGTGAGTTAGAACAAAGAGCGAACGTGAAATTCAGAGTGAAAATGAGCAAATCTGTCATGGAGACGATGACGTGATTTAGCAAAACGTCTTGTTACATGATCGTCTATAGACTATTCTTTTTGATACTACCCCATCTTTATCAGACTATATTAGTGTCTGATTTATGCCCCGCCCCAGACTGACACGACCCACCTACTAAAACATCAACGTTCCATTTAAACTCAGTTCTAAAAAAAATACACGTATTCATGTCGGACCTGGACGTCTTCCTGTGATGAGGATCAGACACGGTGTTGGACATTTTAAAAAATATTTTATTTCATATATTTATTATTGGACACAACAAAATGTAACAGAGTTATATCTCACAAGCGAAACACATTCTCAAACAGAAATCCTTCAAAATGCACTAAACTATATATAAATGTAATGCAGACAGATATTTATTATGGAGTTTTAATAAAACATGCCGTGAGGTCTGGTCCTAGCATTAACAAATCAAATAAATACAAAAATTTAAATCGATAAAAAGGTAATTATAAACCACAATGGGAATAAAAAAGTGTTAAGAAGTCTTCACAACATCCTGAATCACACACACACACAGAGTTTAATAATCTATAAAACATTATAAAACTCTAGCAGAGCTGAAACAGAGGATTCATGATAATAAACAGTCTCATTCAACATCATTACATTATTAGAGCAAAAACATTATAATATACAGTATATCTCTGAGAGTTTAATATAGAACACATCGCTGTGTTTCTAAAGCTTTAGATGTGATTGTTTTCAGCTGATGAGTTCAGCAGGGTTCGTTCTGAACCAGAACCTTAAACTGTCTGTGTGCAGGAGGGACACACACATGAGAGAGAGAGAGAGAGAGAGAGAGAGAGAGGGGGGATGTTTATCTTCCGTCATGTTTCTCTGTATTCGCTCTACATTTCCCTTCACACATCAGTACGTTAATGATAATAAATGAAAAGATACACTCATCTATTACATCACTACATCCTCTGTCCTGCTCTTCTCCTCCAATGGGTCACTCTCTCTACAAACTAGCACCCAGATGAGGTGGGTTTGGCTATTTGTTTGTTTTTGCACCTGCATTAATTTACATGCAGCGGTACCTCGACTTATGAATTTCATTTCATTCCTGAGGCGAGTTCTTAAGGTGAACTTTTGTATTGTGAAACGCATTGTCTAGGAAATAATGTAAATGCAGATAATCCTTCAAAAGAAAGACGTCACACCATGACAACAGGGTGTGTTTAGTTTCGCCTTTAGTTCGACACTTCAGCGCGTCTCTGCGGGGGACGTACTAGTGTGTCACGGCATCATTACTGTATAAAGAGTTTACGCGATGAAAAGCAATCCTCGTCTTGAGTGGAGATTAAGCGCATGTGGCCATGACAACACGCAGGAAAAGGTTAGCACTTCATAATAATAATAATAATAATAAAGTAAGACATGCTCGGTGCGTCCTAAAGAATTTCCCTATAACAATAATTATCACCCATGTGGGAGGGGAAATTCCCAATCTGGCAACTGTAAGAGTTATTATAGGACAGTAAATCATCAACAGTCCAGATCCTGAAACCTAAACCTCTATAAACTATAACCTGATATTTAAAGTGTGCCGTGCTGTAACGTCGACTCGAACACCACCTACTGGTCAGAGGCAGTATGTTTAAGCACCATTAATAAAAATCCGTCTCGGCTGAGATCGTTAGCGTTAATGAGAGTTAATTAACGAGGAATAATTAGCATACACGATGCGTACATGCTAACAGACTTTGGTCATCATCATGAGCCACACTGGCCGTGTTTCAGGAAGTTTGGTTTTAATGAGAGGGAATAATAATAATAAAAAAAAGGTGAGGGTGGGCGGGGTCATCCAGGAGTGATGTGGTCTAGGGGAGGGGTCTGGTGGCGGCCTGCTCCTCGATGGTGAAGGTGTAGTTATACTGAGGAGAGACAGAGAGAGAGACGGGTTAGTGACGAGCTCGGGACACGTGTTCACGCCATGAGGTCATCAGGAGCCAATCAGGAGATAATATGCAAATGAAGAGCTCTGACCTCGTTCTCTATGTCCTGGAGCGATTTAATACGGATATTATCCAGAGCAGAGACGGACACCTGGGACAGAGAGAGAGTGTGTGAGTGTGTGTGTGTGAGTGTGTGTGTGTGTGATCAGTACTGATTTTTCTTCACCTTCTCGATGGCTCGACTGTCAAATCTGGGATGAAGAGCGAAGGGAACCCCGTCCATCGCTGGGGGGGAGAAAGGATAAACAACAACAACAACAACAACAACATGAGCAGGGTTTAGGGGTGTGTACGAGCGTACATTAGTGTTTGTGTGTGAGTGCATTAGTCTGTCTGTGTCTGTCTGTGTGTGTGTGTGTGTGTGTGTGTGTGTGTGTGTGACCTGTAATCCCATAAATGTTGCTGCTGTCCTGCACCTTCTCCACAGTATCTGTATGGTCTAGGTTGCCACGGCGACGGCTGACCCTGGGCTGGGGCTGAGATGATTGGTTGCTGTGGAGAGTTAAGAGAAAAAAGTAAGGCCACGCCCACATATGTGATGTAACCATGACGACACTGATGGCCAATGATGTGTGTGTGTGTGTGAGAATGCTCTGTTCTCAGTGCAGGTGTGTGTGTGTGTGTGTGTGTGTGTGTGTGGCGCGAGGAAGTGCAGGTGTGTGTGTGTGTGTGTGTGTGGCGCGAGGAAGTGCAGGTGTGTGTGTGTGTGTGTGTGTGTGTGTGTGGCGCGAGGAAGTGCAGGTGTGTGTGACACACACGTGGGTCGGAGGGGGAGGGGCGTGCCCGCTTCCAGAGAGAGCTGCCGCATGTCGATGCTCAGACTGCGGGGTTTGACCTGAGGGACAGGGGACGAGAACGGGCCCTTCAGACACCACAGGACATAACCCAGAATGTCCCTGTAACACACACACACACAGAACATGGGGAGAGCTGAAATGAGCTGGAATGACAGACAGTACAATCTCAATTCAAACATCAGTGTGACTCGCGCACACACACACCGCGCGCGCACACACACACACTCGCGCGCGCACACACACACACTCGCGCGCGCACACACACACACTCGCGCGCGCACACACACACACTCGCGCGCGCAC